>PVLA01003570.1:0-26385 GCA_004027455.1 Hydrochoerus hydrochaeris | reverse complement strand
TTGTGTCTTTTCTCTAATAGCTTTTAGTATTCTGTTTTTATGCTGTATGTCTGAGATCTTAATTATTATGTGTCTGGGTGTGGATTTATGTTGATTGTGACTGTTTGGCATTCTATATGCCTCACTTATCTGCATATCAAATTCTTTTTCCATGTTTGGGAAATCTTCTGCTATTATTTCTGTAAATACTTTACATACGTCATTTGCCTGGACTCCTGTATCTTCACTAATGCCCATTATTCTTATACTGTTGCTCTTGGCATCATCATGAAGCTTCTGGATTGTCATTTCATGCAGCTTTGTTATTTTTAAAAGTTGTATCCTTTCCTGATCACTAATTGCGATCCTGTCCTCAAGGTCCGAAATCCTATCCTCAGCTTCATTTAGGCAGTTTTGCATGCTTTCAAAAGAATTTTTTGATTCTTGGATGTCTCTTTGAGTTTGTTTCATGAATTCTGCTTGTTTTCTATACATTCAAGGTTTCAATCAGTTTCCCATGCTCCTGTACTTTTTTCTCTATTTCTTCTTTAGTTGCATTCAACAACTCCTTTACTAAGGTTGTTATTTCTATCTTTACATGGGAGACTACTTCTAATTTGATTTCCTCTATAACCTCATGGAGTTTTTTTTTTTTTTCCACTTTCTATCTTTTCAGAGATTCCTGGTGTGTTACTTTTGGCATCCTCTATTTCAATGCCTCCTGTACTTGCTTCTGGTGGACTAGATATTTGAGACTGCATTTTGCTTATTCATTTTACCATTTTCACTCTGCCTGGTGTTTTGTGTGTGTACAAAGGGGTCACCCACACTCTTTTCAGACTAACCAAGGTCTTACAGTTAGTTGGAGGGGGCTTTACTACTGGTCCTATTTACCCACTATACACCTCTATTTTAAGGGCATACTCACCACACTGACACAGTTAATACACTGTAGTCCAAATTTCGCTGCCTGGGAGTGAAGTTCCAAATTTTTTCACACTAAAGTCTTCTGATGTTCCTGGTGGAAAGGCAGGCCCAGCAGCAGTAGTCCGGAGCAGCAGTGATTGCTTATTTTGGGGAGAAAGATTCAACCAAAAAAATCTAAAGGAATAGCAGTTGAGATAATTGTTACATTTGGAGGGGAAAGAAGTGACCAGAAGTGAATAAGGTGAATTTGTGGCGCTGGCAAATTAATCTCTTAATTTAACTGGCATGGTGAAAATTCATCCCTTATATGACAATATATTATACTCAAATTTCTTAGAAAAGAGTTGAGGTTTATGTTAAATAAATGTATATATAGGCTGGTTATGGTGATGCATGTTGTAATCCCAGCTGTCAGAGAGTCTGAGGTAGGAGAATTGCTGAGATTTCAAGATCAGCCTGAGCTACAAAGTGAATTCAAAGCCAACCTGAACTGTATAGTGAAAACTTGCCTCAAAAATACAAAATAAATACAGAAATAATAATTAACTAAATTTATATGTAACAAAATTTATGCTTCATACTATCTTTTATCTGTGTAAGTTCAAGGGAGAAATGACCCTTTTGTCCTCTTTTTTGATATTTAAAATTAATTTCATATGTAGAAAAAAAGCTCTTATTTAATAAAATACATATACACACACAGAGTAGATGAGGAGCCTACAAAAGCCTAAGTGATGCAAATGTCATCATCTTGAAGTCATTAAAAAATATCTAGAAGAGTTATTGGGTTCACAGAGTACAGAAAAACTTTTTGAGTATAAGACTGTACCAAACACATTAGGCACACTTCATTTCAATTTGGTATGCAAAATAATCAGGTTTGCATAAAAATTACAGATATGATTATTTATATTAAAAAATGTGATGCCTCACAAGGTTCCAGCTACAACTTGATTTGCTTTTCGAAACAAGTACTATTGGGGGGAGTGATCATTGGTAAGGAGCAGAAGAGGGATTCCAAGTAGGGCCCTGACTCAAACACTAGTCAGCCATGTGACTTTGAATAAGTAATTAAATTTTCTATATTCTATTTTCCCCTTCTGGGATGCAATATCAAAATATACAAGAAAATCCATTCAGGAACCTTCTATTTACTATAAAATAGCAAAAGGGAAAAATGTATCTAAAAACAAACAAGTATTCAGCTGTATATGTAAACTAGAAGGAAAACTAAGTCTTGATAAATAAGAGGCTATGAGAAACTTCTGTGAAAGAAAACAGTAAGTCAGAAAACAGAGATGGTTGCCTCAGTCACAGGAGGCAAAGTTGCAAATCAGGGTCCTCAAAGAAGTGATCAGTGCAGAAAGGTATGAAAAAATACCAAGAAGGCATTGCATACCAAAAAATGATGGGAGACAGGAGGAAAAGTTTCCAGGCAATTAGTAAGGGTTTATGAAAGTTCATTGTGAAAGACCTTCAGACATTAAAGGTTTAAAACTTGGTTCTTTGCTCACAGCCACATGTTACTTACTGTTGCAGTACAGGCCAGTGCAGCTTACCAAATATTAACAATGTTCCAGAAATTTCTATCAGATAATGTTGATCTGAGATGTCATGGTAGAAGGAGCCAAATATACATTCATGCAAATCCAAACTGTATCTGCATTTCCAAAGTAATTCAAGAAAAAGATAATTTTACTCTCAAATTCTTTTCCACAACTAGACATAAAAAGAATATATTCCAGGTCATTTTAGGCTGTGACCATAACCTGGATTCCAAAACTATACATGGATAATACAAGGAAATAAAACATAGTTCAGTTTTTCCTATGGACATAGGCACAAAATATTAGTGTGTTAGTCAATGTTTCATCAACATGACCAGAAAACAGGAAAACTTTGAGAACTAAGATTTACTTTGGCTCACCGTTTCAGTCCACAGTCAGCCAGCTCCTGTGACAACTCAGAAACATCACAATGCAGATGCAAGGGAGCAGTAAGGGCAAGTTGCTCACCCGACCACAGACAGGGAGCAGAGAGTGAGCAGGGAGCAGAGGAGGCTGGGGACAAGCTAAGGGCTCCAGTTCCATGCCCCACGACCCTCTCCCTTCAAGCAGGCCTGGACTTCTAATGGCCCATTCACCTGTGAACTCATCAAAGCCCTGATGAATCCCTCAAGTTACAATCTCTTCCCTAAAGGACCAATCCAACGCCTCTACATCAGGAACCAGCCTTTAACACAATGATCCTCCAGGAGGACATTTTAGATCTACATCATAACCATCAGCAAAGTCATTCCCACAATGTATGCATCTTAAAAGTGACCAACTTAACTTTATTTCGGGGATAAACTTTACATCTGTGATGACTGCCTCTATGTGTAAACCAGTGGTGGTGATCCACGGAATGTGTGTCACTTGTTTTTCTTTTAAGACAAAAGATGTTAATGTATGAATTGTTTGTTTCTAAACTAAAATCTCAGTATTCAAGTTTGATTGTGGTGTTGGCCTTTTGTGATCAATTTGTGTGTTCTTGGTTGCAGTTTGGGCCCTTGTCTCTAAAAGGCTCGCCATCACTAACATAGACTAACAGGAAGCAAATGAAGCTGAAGCTGTTTTCTTCTCTTTCAGTCTTTACTTTTCATCAGCTCAGCACATGTTTACAGCACACAATGATCACATTCCTCACAAGGAGGTGGTGCATGGACATAGCACACCTTAAATCTTTTTCCATCCCCTTCCTCTGTGCTTCCCTTTTGCTCTCTCTTTTGGTTTCTTCATTGGCAAAAGATCTTCTTTTGTATTATTGCTTGTATCAGTGTTTCTTCCGCTGAAAACAACTTAAAATGATGAACACACACATATTCATAAAGCTCTCAGAAACATGACTGCAGAGGCCATTGGACCTAGGATAAGGTTAAATTCATCACAAATTAAAAATGCCCTAAGTGCAAAGTGCCTCCCACACTTCTGGGTTCAGCACCCAACACACTGAGGGCACCCACTGATTGCTCTTGTGATTGCAGGGCTGACTGGGAGCTACGGCTCACTGCCCCCATTTTCTCAAAGCTAGTTTTTTTCTTTTCGCCTGGTACTGGGAATTGAACCCAGGGACTCTCAAGTACTACTACATCCCCAGGCTTTTTTCCCTTCTCCCTTTCTTTCCTTCCTTTTTTTTCCTTCCTTCCTTCTTTCCTTCCTTCCCCCTTCCTTCTCCTCCTCTCTCTGCCTCTATCTCTCCTTCACTCCCTCCCCCCGTTTCTGTCTCTCTCACTCTCTTCCTTCATGTTCAGACAGGATCTCACTAATTTGTCAGGGCAGGACTGGAACTAAAATTTGTGATCCTCCTGCCTCAGCCTCCTTTATTGCTAAGACTGCAAATAAGAGTTTTATAAACTATGGCCATATCTCTGATAGCCCAGGAAAGACCAAAAGTCAAAATCTTAAAGTGTGGTTTTTAGTGAATAGGTATTCCTTTTGCACCATTGTCAAGCTGAAATATTCTGAGTTGGACCAGTATGAATCCAGACCACCTGTACGTCCCATGGTGGGAGTATTCACAGAAATCAACAAAAGCCAAATAGCAGGGCTGGGTTTAGGGCTGAATCCAAAAGTCATTTTATGGTTTGATGAATATTAAGAATCACAGGCCTGCAAAGCTCTTAATAAACATTTAAAAGGGAAAAGGCACTTATCAAATACTGTATTATTTTCTATCTCACTCATTACACACTTAAAACTCTTTGATTTAATTAATTTATGTATCTAATTTCCACTGCCAATAAAATGGTAGCAATGTAATTTCCCAAATTTAGGATTTTGCCTGCCAGTTAGAAACTCTAAATGCCAAGAACACACGTGCTTTAGAAACTTAGACCTCACAGATCCCTTCTAAAATTATTTGCAAAAGCAAATGGTAGTAGGGAATAGGAAATGCAAACACAGAAAAAGGTAATGCAATAGCTAATCTGCCTTAATTCTTCTATAAGTTTAAACAAGTTTGTGGCTAAGTTGAGCTCACAAAACTGTTGTCACCAGAATATTCCCCACTCATTTGTTAAATACAGATATTATTTTAAAAAATTCTTTTCTTGCTGTAAATGGGAAGAACTGCTGAACAACAGTAAAATTCTGAGAACATGAGGTACTGATGGAGAACACAGCTCAATAAAAATGCAGACAAGATACCAAATCATTAACGACATCTTCAGAACTTTGAGGTTGATTTCTTTTTTATTTGTTCTTAAAGTCATTCTCTAGGGGCTTGGGATTTAGCTCAATGGCATAAGTGCTTCCCTGCTGGCAAACAGGTCATAAGTTCAAACCCCAGTGCAAAAAAAAAAAAAAAGAAAAAAAGTCATTTTGTAAATATATTTCAGAATGCAGTGTAAAATAGCAGATTGTTTTATACTTAGCACCTAATTTATAACTAAACATTTAGCATACAATAAATATTGGACACATCTTCCAGTACTTTTATTCTGTAAAATAAATCTTCATAGCAAAACAACATCATTTTTTTGCTTGGAATTTTTAAGAAAAATGAACTGTAAGAAGAATTTAGAAATAACTTTAATCATTGGCTATTGAGAAATAATATGTGGCTAGCATTGACATATGCATTTTATTTTGGTAGGAGCTCTACATTATCTTATTAACTTACTTGATGTTTCTTACTGGAACATCAAGTTGTAGTGAAATGAAACTATTAGTGTATTATAACTACTCCTTTCATAAGTCTATTGGTTTATATCCCCTTTTCAAAAATGAAAATCTGAACTTTTCTCAGAAACAAATATTTATTTTATATATTACATTTAATTATAAGCACAAAGTAGTAATTTTATAAAAATGGTTATTCATATACAAATTTACCTATATTTGTTGAAAATAGGATTTTCCTATAATTAGAAATTTATAATAACCTGGAGACTCTGAAATTTTTATCCAAGAATTCATTATAGAGACTTTCAGTGTCAATAGAACGAAACATTTCTCGAAAACCTATGAGGTGGATCCCAGCTCCTTTATCTTTAGCATGTGACACCGACACTACTAGACATTATTTTAATTGTGGGGAAGTGGAGGCAGTATAAATTATACGAGTGCTGGGCTCTAGAAAACACAGCAACTGTTTTTCAAAAGAGTCACCTCAGGGATTAATAAATGCTTTGCAATTTAATTTTTCCTGCAAAGAACTTCTACGAGATTTCCACCAGGAGGCAGCAGAAGAACAAGTTTCTCTGGTCCCTCCTGCAGGGGAGCTCGGTGGCCTTGCCATGCGGAACTGTGCTCTCGGGGTGGTGTGGCTTCCCCCCGCGCCCTGCCCTCCTCTCTGAGTCGGAAGGGGGCTGCATGGTTTGCCCGTGACCCGGCACCGCGAACCCACAGCGCCGCGGCAGTGTGAATGGGTGTGAGGAGGCCGGGGCAGTGCTGAGCGCAATCTGCAGCGCGAGCAAACGGACCTGGCGAGCACGCATCCCGGCTCAGCTCTGCTTAGGCCCGGGGTCCCAGGCCGTTTGATCTTCTCTCATCAAAGAGAGTCTTTAATCAAGCTCCGTTTTACACTACTGTATCCTGGAGAGGGCCTGCGACACTAAAGTGCAGCCACCGTGCGCAGCTGGCCCGGGAGCGCGTGAACAAAGCGAACTGGGGCTCGGTTCCTGCCCTAAGGCCTGGCCCAGTCCGGCTTTCAGGACGCAGCTCAAGTTTGGGCTCTGGGGTCCAGGACAGGCCGCCTCCTCACTGCCTCTTTCTGTGGTCACCTGGACCCCTCTGGAAACTTCACTGTTGCAATTTTTGTTGCAAATACAAGGTTGATTAAGAAGATTTGCACTAATTGTTTGTGTCCCCCAGAAAGCCTGCAGAGCTCTGTTTCTTACTTACTGCCTTCTGCTTGGTTCACTCTCTAGCAGGGCAAAGTCCTGCTTTCTGTTTTGCACGTTAAGCTCCTGCAATACAAATTCACTAATTTGAAATTTAGTTATAGTTGAAAAAGTGAGCTCTAAAACATTACAACCAGTTTTGTGACAGAGAAACAATTTCTTTCCACTCACCACACACACCTAACCAGGTTTAAGCCCTTCATCTTATTTGCACAAATTTAAAGGCTTAAACTTTATAAGTCAACCTCTTCAAAATCACCAGTGGGGATACTGGTGTCAGTGTCCACTTTATCTTCAGGCTGCTGAAAGAACTTTTGACCAAAACACAAATGACTTTACCTGTGCAGGACAGGAAGAGAGGCTTTTGTAGTCAGAGGACCACTCCTACCTCCACTGCATCCCATTTATGAATGTAAAACTCTCAAGCCACCATGAGAGTACAGTGGCTTTATGGAGTCCTCTAATGCCAGCTGGCACAGTGGAAGTGCCTAGACCCAACCTCATGCTGCCATGGCATGAGGCCCTTTTATACCACGATGCTCCAAAAACACTTGTACTATGAGCAAGGTAATAATAGGAATTCAGTGACTTGGTGGACTGCAGTTTTTTCAGGTAAGGAGGCTGTCTCATGAGAATCTCACATCCTGCTTTCTGGTGGCCTCAGTCTGTCCTGGTGATTGTTAATATTAAATCTTTACAGAGATGTTAGGGGGCCATTGCAGTTCCTTTACCTACACATCAGAACCTTTCTTGAGTGTCAGGGCATCCGAAAAGATGTAGATAGATATCTGGATTAGGTACAATCCTCACTGGTTTTCAGTCAAATCCTTTAAAATTCTGGCTCTGTTCTCAAATGAGCTGTCAGTGTCCTGCTCCAGTATCCTCTGAACTAGGTTAGATAGCTCCCATGAAGCCTGCTTTATCGGGGTTGGCCATCTCCACTGACCAAATAAACATAACTATTGCCAAATCTCGCCTTCTCTTTGTACTGGGCCCTTGGAAAAACCCAAACTCTCAGGGAGCCATACCAGAGGCCCTGTCTGAAAGCTCTTTTAACATTAAAAAGAACATAAAGAGCAAAAAATTTTTAAGAGTCATTGAGAAAGCTGTAGCATTCTTTATTAAACATCAGTAATGAGGAATCTCTGCTGTCAATTCAAGATTGGCCTCGGCAAAAATGTTGGCAACACCCACCATTAGCTCGAGATGTTTTCCTAGTGAATTAAAATTGATTGACAGCAAATCTACTTTTGATTTAACAGAGAGAAAGACTGAAAAGAAGGAAGCAAAGGGAGAATGAGAAGGAAGAAGAAAAGGATGAATTTAAAATGGAGCAGTTAGAGAAGACCCTCAAATAACAAAGATGGAAAAGATGGCTTGTAAATAACATAGTGATATTTGGAGTTTATTTGTCTGGAGTCAGTTGATGAGTAGCCTATTCCTGGCATCCAGCCCTTAGCAGACAAAGAAGGTATGTCTTACCCCATTCCTGAGTTTTAGGGTTTAAATCCACATTGGTAAACATACTTATTTTTTTTTAAATTAAACTTATTGGGTTAATTGTGGTCATATTTAAATCAAACCAAATAAAAAGCAGTGTTTCCTCTAGGAGAAAATACACCTGTCCAGCACACTGGTACTTCTGTCACCTGGCTCTAGAAGGAGGATCAGAGAATTGTTAGAATATTTTTCGCCTGGGACTTGGTCACAGTTCCTCGACCTTTTGCTTTCTTCCCCGTGATGAAACTGCTATCTGTTTTAAAACAAATCTACCCTGTTATGATTTATCTCCAGATGTACCTCTAAAGCCCCATGCCATTGCAGGTCTAGATTTTGGGAAGTGATTGCATTATATGGGCCCGGTATTCATCTGTAAACTAGTCTGCTGATGAGCTGACAGCTCCATGTGCTGTTCCAAGGCCATGTCTGACTGGAAGAGGCAGGTCATAGGGACTGGAAGGGTTTACCTTCCTCCCCAGCTCCTCCTTTCTTTCTCTGCATCCAGTATGCCCTACCGTTGTCCAGCCTTGGAGTCAACTCACCATGGACTGAAAATTCTACAAACTGTGAGCCAAAAACAAACCTCTCTTACTCTGAGCTGTGGGCATTGAGTGTTGGTTTCAGTGGTGAACAAAGTAACTAAGACAAATTTTGGTAACAGAGAAGTGGGTGGTTGCTATGACACTGCCTGGCCGTGTGGTTTGGAAGCCTTTATAGCTGGTTCCCTGGAGGAGTTTTGAAAAGGTTGGGGATACTGGTCCTAGAGGCCCTCAAATGTTATAAGCCAAGCTTGATGCAAGATTCTGATCAGAGCTCAAACACCACAATGCTGAGCAAATGCAGCCAGTAAAGAACAGGCTTTAAGAGGTTTCAGGTGGGAACAAGGACTCCACTGGGAGTTCAATTCCAAGTCATGTATGGTATGCTCCAGCAGGAAATTTGCCTGCATCTTGCTTATGTCCTGAGACTTTCAGGAAGACTTAGATTAAGTGTGGTAGATTAATTAATTTGGTGGAGGAAATTTCAAAGCAGTCTCACAAGCTGTGGCACCAATGTCATTGGTGCCTTTTAGCTAGTCCTACATTGAAAACCCAAGGGCAATCAGCAGATTAAGTGATTTAAAAGTTTTGAGTTTGATCAGAAAGAAAGTTCCTATAAAGCTGATGCTCCCAAAGATGGAGCAGAGGAGAGACTGATTGCTGAAAGTATTAATAGTAAAAAGAAGTCAACTACTTTGGTTCAAGAGAATAGGAAAAATATCTTGAAGACATGTCATAAAATCATACTGAAAACCTCTTTACAGGTTCAAAGCTGCAAAAGTGAAATGTCTTGCTTTGTGAAGAGACCTCCAGGGTACCCTGATGGAGATAGGCTGCTTAGGGAATTGATTCCCTGGGAGGGTCTGGTTTGATTTCCAGCCATTCAGGCATTTAGAGGTCTAGCTACTACTTCAGCTGGTGACAGACCTTGGCATCATCTTTGTGCGCTGGTTTTACAGGCATGCAGAATGGAAGAACTGTAGAAACAGGGAGGATTCCACATAGACTTCAGAAGAAGGCCTGGGTGACCGGGCAGTGTAACCCTGAGAGAATACTGCACGATGCTGTCAAAGTGAAGCCAAAAGTACAGTGGAGACTCCAGGGAATTGGAGAAGCCAGGAATGTGGAACATCTGAAGAAAGCTGCAAGTAGTGAGCAAAGCCAACCTCAAGGAGAAGTCCTGAGGGCTACAACCACCGGCAATGCCTTAGGGGATGGGCCTCCCAAGCAATTTGGGGTTCATGTCATCCCACAACTTGCCCTAGGCTCTGGACATGGAGCTACAGGATTTAATGTTTGACTGCTAGGTTTTCGTCTTGCTTTGGTCCCACTGGTTTCTATTCTCCTATTCCTTTTTTTTTTTTAGCAATGGGAGAGTTTACAATTCTCTATCAGCAGTGTTTTAACTTTCTTTTGATTTTCCATGGCTGAAAGTTAAGAGTTTGCCTTAGGTCTCAGAGGAGGCTTTGGACATGGACTTTTCAGCAATACTGAAACTGTTAGGACTTTGGCAACTCTTAGGAATCATCTGAACACATTTTGCATAAACCTTCCCTTAATACTTTTGAAATACATTCTATAATAATGGGCATCACTGAATATTAAGTAGTGCTAAGGAAAACAACAACATTTACCTCTTCTCCTACCTTTTGTTCCTGATGCCTGTGAGTAAACCAACTTATGAAAGGATTTTCAAATGGCTACTGTACTAAAAAGGAAAATGTTCTATTTGGAGCAAAAGATTGTCTTGTTGTATATGCAGCCTTCTCTAAGGACAACCTACCTAATTTCTCACCTGCATAATTTGTGAGTTTATATCCTCCCTCCACCACTAAATCATCTGAAAATAAATAATAAGAATGCTCATCTTTTATTAAACAGACTCAAGTATAGTGCTTAGCACAGAGCAGGAATTCAGATATTGATATACTCAATATTACATTTAAACACATGACAACTTTAAAAGTAACAGCTTCAGAAGTAGCATGAAAAAGAGGGCAGGTAAAAATCACACATCTGGCTTCACTTGGGAATCCAAGTTGTTAATAAAATTCTGCATAGGTTTATCAGCCATGTACCATCTCTTCTGAAAAGAAGGAAAGGAATTGTCCTTTACTGTGGCATGCTAGATCTCCAGAAATATCTAAATTGGATAGTAGGACCAGGAAAAGATGTATTCACTCTTCAGATAGGCAAGAGGTTCTTTCTCTACATTTCAATACCACACAAATTAGAGACAGTTTGTAGATTTTCTAGTACAGCAAACATGCTCAACATGTCAATTATTGATATTAGCATTGATATCCTGCCACTGATGATATAGTACTTTACAATCCTATTTTTAGATCTTTAACCCTATAAACCCCTTTGCCTATGTAAATTTCAAGCAGATTGGTGAGGCCTGTCTCCCCAGGGAAACATCGCATCATTGAACTGCAAGCTCATTCTGCATTTTTTTCAAATGGTCACTTTTTAAAGGTTAATTTAAAAACCTCTCCTCTGTTTCTAAATTTTCAATTTGTTTTAAATATTGTAAGAGAAGTAGCCAAGTCTACATCATTAGACACATTCACGGTGAAACTTTAAAAATAAAAGTAGATCTTAATTCACGCTAGACTACTAAGCTAGAGCTATCAATAAATCAGAGGAAATTTCCAAAGAAAGATGGATTTATTTATTTATTTATTGGTACAAGGAATCGAATTCAGGGCTTTGTGTTTTCCAGGCAGGTGCTTATGACACTAAGCTATATCCCCGGGCCAGATAGATGTAACTTTGAAGAGAAGGATACGATTTTAATAGAAAGATCATTATAGAATTATCTCTAAGCCATTATTTAATGACTTCAGAAATCCAAGGACCAGAACACAGATGATCACCAACTGCTTTGTAAATACACCTTCTCACTCAGATTTAAGACTTTAAGACTATGGCCACATCCCCTGTGGCCCTCAGGGTCACGACAGTAATAAGTCAGTGTGCGGAGTAATTATTCAAAGTGTGACCAAAACACATGGTGAATGCCTAAGTAAATAAAACTGTTACAGTAAAAGACACAGTATTGTAAGCCTATTCACGTGGCACACACTCCTTTCTTCTTGTCGCTTTCTGAAGAATCTGTAGAAGTCTCCTTTCAAGAATATCTTTATGGTGATCAAAAAAACCACAGTGAACACTGCTGCCTGGTGCTACAAAACAGAAAGGCGGGTTCAGGAAAACCCTTCAACCTCCTCATTCACCTCATTCAACCAGGCTGCTCCCCAAAGTCAAAATGACATGAAGGATAAATGTTTTGAATAAATTCAGGACTTTAAGGCAGCCGACAGCAAATCTAAAGACACCCGCAGAAGAGGACTCCCAGAATTGCTACAGAAGGACGAAAAATAATTGGTGAGCGTGTCTTCTACTGCAATAATTTTAAATATTTAATCCCTAACCATATTTTTTATCAAACTGTAGAGCTAACCTGAAGATTAGAGAAGCACCAAAGAAATGCATTTCATCCTTGTCTATTCAACAGCAACTTTCAAGGATCTCTTCCTTCCCACACTCACATAGTCGCTGTTCATTTTCTCCCATTAAAATCAGCCTGCTTTAAAAAAAATGATTTTGTGCACTTTTCACCTTTTATCAGTACAATTTTATTATTACTGTATCTTTTAAATTGCTACTGCTAGAATAAAGAAAATTTGATCTTTAGCCTCTACTGTGAGAACTCTCTCTAAATATTGACATTTACTGCATCCCTTGCCCCATCTCATCCCACTCCCTCAAAAAAAAAAAAAAAACCTGGATGGAAAAGCAATGACACCAGGGAACTGGGCTTTCAATATGCTTTTATTGTCTAAAAAAATAAAAGCACGACAACCTGCTTTTACAGCAGCGACCTTTTGTTCAGTTTAGACACCGATTTAACTGATGTGCAATTCGCTCCTTGGTTCACTCCCAGCTCTCCTCTGGGGGGTGGGGTTCCTCCTCCCCCCGAAAGGATTTGACTTGGGATCAAACACAAGCCTTGTGATATGAAATACTAATGAGGAAATCAGGCGCTAAGGATTTGGTTTTCTTATCTCCCTCCATTAGTCCTCCACCGAGAAGTGGGCGCCCAGGAGGGACGACTGACCCGGCACGGTGGACCCTGTCCGATTTGGCTCTGGGCACTTTGATCTCCCTTGTCTGCCTAATCAAGTTCATCTACAGCCGCGACCCACTGGATTCAAAGAGCACATTAAACAGTTTGAGGATGGTCATTTCCCTCTTTCCTCCACCCAGATCTAATTTCCAAATCCCAATCTGTCGCCTCCCTCTCTAAACTTCCCATCAAAAGAGAATTAGTCCTTTCCCCTTTTTATCCTTGTTTGATGTGCAAATTTTCTTCTTTGCACATTTTTCTCAAAGTGGAAGGGAGAGGCTGGGGCGGGGTGCGGAGAAGCAACTGGAGGACTCTAAAGATACAGACCTCATCCAGATCTGGAAATCGCTGACCGCAGAGCTTTAGCCAGCAATTTACACCTGGTCTTCTATCGACGTGTTCCCCAGGGTCTCTGAATTATTGATTAGGTAATTTTAAAAACAATATGTTTCGCGTCCACAGTCAGCCAATACTGGCTTAAGGGAGAGCATAGAAAAATGGTTTTGCAGTGACTGTCACCATTGGGCAGTGAAAGGTATTTCAGAGGCAAATAATTCAACCCCTGCTGCAAGGCCGGACCGAGCTCCCTTTTCCCAGCCTGCAGCGATTATCAGACGCTCCTCTCCCCGCGCCCCGGAACCCTCACTTGGGAGGTGAGCCGGGCTGAGCGCGCAGTGTCAAAGCCCCCTCCCTTCAAGTGCACACACACACACACACACACACACACACACACACACCCCTCGGGCCCCTCCCAGCGCTTTGAAATCCCATCCCGGCTTTGTTGTCTCCCCCCAGGGGCCGGAATGCTCGCAGCCCGCCGTATAAAGGCAGCCGGGTGGCGGTGGCGGCGCAGAGCTGCGGGCGCGCTGCAGCTGGGACTCGGGGACGCCCGGAGCCGGCTCGGACCCGCCAGCAGGTCTCGGCGGGACTCGGCTTGCAGTGACACCCTCGGTTCTCTGCTTGCCTCCCGCTCCAGGCCTTCCAAGATGCCGGCTCCGGGCGCCGTGGGGGCTGCGCGGTTCCTGGTCGCCCTGGTGGCGGTGGCTCTGGGCAGCCGCCCTGGGCTGCGAGCGAGCGCCACCTTGAACTCGGTTCTGGTCAATTCCAACGCCATCAAGAACATCCCCCCGCCGCTGGGGGGCGCTGCGGGGCACCCGGGCTCCGCGGTCAGCGCCGCGCCCGGGATTCTGTACGAGGGCGGGAACAAGTACCAGGCCCTTGACAATTACCAGGTGAGCGGGGTCGCGGGGATCCGGGGGCGCCGTGACCCCGGAGGGCTCGCCTTCGGAGAGGAGGGTGGAAAGGTGCCGTGAGCGAGACTCGGGGCGCACCTGGAAGCGCTGCACCCGCGAGCCGCGGGCGCGGGGCTTGGAGAGGGGACAGACGCCCCGGCCCGCACTGCTGGTTCGGGGGCGCCCCGCCCCTCACCCTCTCTGCGCTCCCTCCTCGCAGCCCTACCCGTGCGCCGAGGACGAGGAGTGCAGCACCGACGAGTACTGCTCCAGCCCAGCCCGCGCAGCGGGCGCCGGCGCGCAGGTCTGCCTCGCCTGCAGGAAGCGCCGCAAACGCTGCATGCGCCACGCCATGTGCTGCCCGGGAAACTACTGCAAAAACGGTGAGTCGAGGCTGGAGTCGGCGGCTGGGAGCGCCAGCGGCCAAAGGGAGCTCTGCGTTCCGCCAGCACTGCGGCGCCACCTGCAAAGGAAGGGGGTTCAAGTGCGCGGGTTCAAGGAAGCCTCACTGCGGGTATTTGGTCCGAAGGAAGTTAAATCCCGACTGGGGGGCTCTGTCTTCCTCTGTGGTCTAACGCAAGTTTACTGTGGACCCTCCTATAACAGTTTGTCTAAGGGGCTCCTAGGGTTCAACTGCGAAAGAGGATGGGGGAGGGCAGTCCAGCCATTCTGAGTCGGAGACCTGAAAGCCAGCACTGGCGTTTTGGGACCCATTCCTTGTTCTTTTAAGGTGACCCTCGTGGCTTTGCTATATTTGCCTTTTATTCGATATCCCTGGGTGTTAAAACTTACCATCCAGGAGATGGAGTGATTTATCCGCACTGGCCATTTTTAAGGGAGATCTCAGGTACCCTGGCATCCTGGTCTCTCCCTCTTTCCTTCTCCCTCCACCCTCTGCTAAAATAACTGTTCCTCCTCCCTACCACAGATCCACAAAAATTTAACTTCTCAAAGAGGTACTCAGACAGGCAAAGAGGTCTCCAGAAATAAACTTACAGGGTGGCTACCCTCTTTAGGACAGAGCAGTACTCTAGGATGAATTAACTCAGTCTCTGTAATATAGAAATTATACAGTGAGGTAATGGGTGGGTGAAATTGTAATCTTCCAGGCAGCGGGAAGTATATTGGTTTAACTTTGTACCCATACAGACCCATAGGCCGAAAAGTTTTATTTTTAAGAAAAAAACTCAAGCCACTGGTTTTCTCTTTTTTACCATATTGTGATATTAAAATGGGCAGCAATTTCACTGCCACTATCACAGTTACTGAGAAACTATTTTAAAGGGTAGTACTGGGGTGTTGCATATAATTATACAGTATTAATTGTACTGTCAACTGACACTGCTGTCCTTTTGGGTAGTTTTGCATTAATAAATAGTAGGAAGGAAGTTAGGCAAGTTTTGAAAAGAAAGTTAGTATACACTATCTCAGGTGGCTGTTGGCATAGCAGACTGCTCCTGTCATGACTGGCTGTTAGCAGGAACTGAATGCTACCTTGGAATTCATTGCTGTTTCCTGCTTCATTAGGAATATGCATGCCTTCTGATCACAGTCATATCCATAGAGGGGACATCGAGGAAACCATCATTGAAAGCTTTGGTAATGATCATGGCACCTTGGATGGGTACTCCAGAAGAACCACACTGTCTTCAAAAATCTATCACACCAAAGGTAGAACAAAACACCTTACGATCCATTCCTGGTTTTTAACACTTCAGAAATGTCTTTTTAATTGACTTCATCTGATGAAGGTATATCAGTAACTTTGCTTTTCTTACTGTATTCTCCTTCACAGGACAAGAAGGTTCTGTCTGTCTTCGATCGTCAGACTGTGCCACAGGACTGTGTTGTGCTAGACACTTCTGGTCCAAAATCTGTAAACCTGTCCTCAAAGAAGGTCAAGTATGCACCAAACACAGGAGAAAAGGCTCCCATGGTCTAGAGATATTCCAGCGCTGTTACTGTGGAGAAGGGCTGTCTTGCCGGATACAGAAAGATCATCATCAAGCCAGTAATTCTTCCAGGCTTCACACCTGTCAACGACATTAAACTGGTTGTCCAAATGAAGTGGACTCCATTTATATAATATATGCTATGAAAATCTTTTATGACTAGTCAGCTCAATCCTAAAGATGTACACATTTTGTGACTATAGTTAAGCATTCCAATAATAGCTTCCGAAAATGTGGAGTGTGAGAGCTTTGTTTCTTTATGAAACTCCTTTGTGGTTGCAGTAAATTACTGTGTTGTAAATTCTCAGTGTGGCACTTACCTGTAAATGCAACAAAACTTAATTATTTTTCTAAAGGTGCTGCATTGCCTATTGTTCTTCTTTTTATGTAAATTTTTGTGCACATTGATTGTTATCTTGACTAATAAATATTCTATGTTGAACTGAAATAAATAACTTTAGCTTATAGTTTATAAATGAATAGCTCTTTCTTGCTTTAATTCTACAGGCTAGAATATAAAAAGCTCCTGAATAAATAAGTGATAGGTATCCAAAATTTAACATATAAATACTAACTGAATCAGCCTGCACTTTCTCAGTGCTTACATTGTATTTCACTCTAAGCTATGACAGTCCTTGAAACAAAAGTGGACATTTAATATCATGAAATGTTACAAGCACAGATAATTTGGGACTGTGGTCTTAGAGGAAGTGTGCATGTGTGCGTTATAGATAAACATAAATATGACATGTTTAAAGATGGTTAGATAAAATATATTGTCTAAGTGTAAGACAATATTGAGTAACTTTAAAAACTACGTGTTGTCTATTGACAACAGAAATGATTGTGATAATATGAAGCTGAATCTTAATTGCTACATTCAAAAATAATTTCTGATAACTTGGTATAACCTAAATAGTCAATAGCTATTGGACAAGAAAGGTAATGCCCACAAAAGCAATATCAGATACTTGATGGTTGGCAGGAAAAGGATGTGACTATGGAAATAGGGGTAAACAAATGCCAGTTGTGTGTGAAAAAAATTAGCTTAAATACCCCTCCACATAAGGAAGACACTCTAATGACTTTGATTTGAAAACAATTATTAAATAACAAATCATGAAATCTCACATATTCCACTCTTGCTAGGCATGCTGAGTTAATTATTACTTCAACTGAAATCTAGTAACTAAAATAAATAAGAATATATTGTTTTAAAGCAAATTCACTGGCATGAAATCTAAATCATCTTTTCATGTTTACATGCCAAATTTGGTATTTGGAAAGGGTGAAACTACTTTCCCAATTCATACTTCTGCTTCAGTATTCTAAAACCCAGCATGAAAACCACAAAATGGTAAGTTCGAGCCATTTGCAGAGTAGTAGGAACTGATCAATTGTCCAAATGTTTCCTTAAATAGCACAAGTGTCCCAGAACGTCTGTTGCTTTTGTGTTTCTGGGAGTGGCTTAGTGTCTAGGGACCCAGCCAACAGGACACAAGCTTGAGTTGCCTCTTCACTGAGACGGAACTTGGCAGGATGTGTGAGGATACATTCCTTTTGTCTGCAAGTCTCAGCTTCCTCACACAGGAGAAACTTTCTTCTACATGTGTTTGCTTTCTGAAGTGCCAAAAAGGCCAATTCTAAGGCCTGCCTTCTCCAATAAAGCACAATAGAGGAAAGGAAACAGGAAACGCTTTCATGCAAAGAAGAAAGAAGGGCCTTCTGTTTAACGAGGGAAGGAGCAAGGGCTGGAAGGGCCTTGGTTATTGGATCCCTTCCTTTCTACTGGAAACTACAGTGGCCAGAGAGTTCATCTCACTTCGCAGTCTGTGGCCAGAGTTCCAGCCCTGCCTACGGCTCATCCTCGCAGCTAATCAAGAAGTGAAGCAGAGATTTCAAGGAGAAAAAAAACTACCTTCATGCAATAAAGAAAATATATCAAAATCATAGACATTTTATTAGCTAGAAGGCTGGAAGAGGACAGATAAAATATAATTCGAAAGAGAGTCATGTAAGGAATGTAGAACTGTAGATAAAGGCTGCTTAAAATATTTTGTGGTGGTGGTTGTTTAAACTTTTAAAAAAGAAAATGCATGCACATAGGAAAGTTTCATAAAGTATTTTGTTTTAGCACACTCCACATGCTGTCCTGGACCTGGTGCTCTACTTTGAGAATCTTGTAGAATATCCTATACAACAGAAAGAGGAGACTCATTCTTTTTAATAATTACATTGTAATATGTTGGGATCATTATATTCTAATGTATTTAAGCAGTCATAGATAGCCAAGCTGTTTCCAGAGTTTTTATTTTAACAAATATTGTGCCGTGGGTACAAAATTATTGTGTTCCTCTCTCACATATTTGCAGCATAGTGGCTGAGTTTTGACACAAATTCTAAAACTGAAAAGCATGGTTCCTCTAGCTGCCTATACAGCCTGGCTTAGGAAAAAATATCCCTATATTGGCTTATCACTAATCTAGTGATGATAACTACCTTTGTTTTCTCAAAGGAGAAGAAGGGAAATACAGGCTTATCCTAACCCATTTATAGTAAACAGTAATCTTGGCACTCATTTGAAGGTGAGTTGCTCTGATTACTGGGATTCTAAAACAATTACCAAACAACAACAACAACAGCAAAAGTTAAGTCCCTGGCCCTTTTTCATGTGTTGCTAGCCTAGGTGAGTATTTTAACTACTTGATTTATTGGTTGCAATATAGTGTTTAAAAGTAACAATCAACCAAAACATGATTACTAATATTTCAGTAGTTCAAAATGTGTGTGGATTTCCCCATAGTAAATCAGGTTGCACTAATTACTCATGAAGTTAATAGTGTAAATAATACATTTATAAATTATATCTCTAATAACATTTATAAATGTTATCTCTAATTTCATAGCCATATTAACATTCACTGCCACTTGTGGAAAGAAAGTCATAATTTTTTTTAAATTGGCTGTATTACTTAACTTTATCATGTTGTCAACTTTCTTTTAGAGTCTTAAAGAAAAATTAACAAGGGCCAGGGATTTAGCTTAAACACCCGTGCAGTTGAGAGTTCAATCCCTGGTACAAAAAACAAAACAACAACAACAAAAAACCCACTATTTGTTTTATAAAATGTTTTCCATTTAGTTTATTACAATTTCCATGTCCTCAAAAACAGTACTCTGAGTACAACATCAAATTTGTAAAATAAATATCTCTACACTAAAAATACAGAAAATACATAGACATTAGATATTTGTATAAATATGTGCACTTACATGAGTCTTTATATGTTTAGAAACTGTTTAGAAAAATCACTTTGATAATCTAGGACTACAATCTAGGCAATGGAAGGAATTTTTACTTCAATAAACATTTATTAACATTAATCTGCTCAAGCACTATGCTATCATTTAAAAAATGTGTACAGTATTGGTTTCTACCAATACTCAGGTACTCAGTATTTACTAAAGTAGGTGATAAACAAATATTAGTGTTTGAAATTGGATCAGTAGAGTAATTAGATACAGTCTCTGGAATCAGATTGACTGGAATCATAACTTCAGGTTCCAGTTGCATGACTGGCAAAGAATATAACCTTGTAGATATGTGGAGAGAATATAGTATTGTAAGTGCGAGAATATAGTGTTAAGTGTGAGAATAATGTTTACCATTATGTCTAGCCCATTGTAGATAGTAATTCTATGTCTTACTATTGAACAATGCATACACATTGTTATAGTGTCCTAATACTTGATAACATATTAACAATTGAATTATTCTGTAGCTACTCAGAAAAGTGACAGTATTTGAATCACCATTTTCTCAAGGGCTTTTTATTTTAAGGAAAAGAAAGCATGTATTCCATCAGCAGGGTAACGCCCAAAAAAGAAGAGTATAATTTTATTTAATAATTACTTTAAAATCCAAGTGATCAGAACAAATAAATTCTTTAATGTAGAAGTATTTAAGATCTAAAAAAGAGTGAAGAAAAAGAGACTAATTTCTCATGAAAATTAGTACAGAAGATATTCTGCAGACTGGCTTCATTAGGTTGCTTACAATTTCTGCTCCATTGTAATTTACACGTAGTACCATATGGTTTGTCGCAATGAAAAATATAAACTTCCATCCAGCTCTGTTCTGCTTAGAGCTGCTTAGCTCCCAAAGATTCGCAGTTCCCGACAAAGTGTTCCTATTGGCTTAGCTTAGGTCAAGGGCCCATCTCCGTCTTGTTAGCTAGCTTGATTCCCCAGTTTCTCTACATGAACATGGTCGATCACATCCAGTAGAGCATTCTCAGGAGCTACAGTCTTGCTGCAAGAAGGGTTGTATAGGGGCAGGTATCACATTTCTGAAAGACAAAAAGTCATTTTCAAAGTAAAAAAAGGAAGAGAAAGATATTGGAAACAGAACAATGTCAGTAAAATAACAGAGCTGAAAAATTTTTTAAAATGGATCCTAAGGAAAGAGGCAGTAGTCCACTTTAGCAAGGATGTAGGGTTTCTCAAAGGAAGACTTTTTAATCTTTGCTAATTAATGTTGTTGTCTGGAAAGAACAGAAAAACACTCTTCAGCAGCAGTTATGCATTAGGTGGCAACACAATTGGCAAAAGAAAGTTTGAGACATATTTTGTTTTGAAACAATCACAAAAGGATTATAACATAAGGACAACATTACTTTCATACTTTCAAGAGCTGAGATTAAGGAAATAGTATATTTAGGGCAATTGTGATTTTGACTGAGGTAATTAATATACAGGTTCATAAATTATGGTAAGGTGTGGTCCCTTTTTGGCCAAAAGTTATTAGTTAAAATAGTATGAAATAGGTCATAAGTGCTATTAGATATAAAATTATCTTTTTTTTCATGCTGGGGGTTGAACCAAGAGCCTCATGTACTCCACAACACAGCCCTGCCCATAAATATCAAATTATCTTTAGAAAATATGGGGAACAAGCCCCCTGCTATTACACACTACTAAACATTCCATAATAAAAAGCAAAGTTGGCAGAAGACACGAAACATAGCTGAGCATAATTCCATATTGCATTTTGCAATATTTGACAACTTTCTCTTCATAAGCAAAAACTTCTTTTATAAGGAATCCTATCAAAGCCTTTCACATCTCTGAAATTTCAATTAAATGCTAATGAGAGAAATTAGATTGTGAGGGCTTTTGGTATTTTTAAAAAGATTCTTCAAGCAATCATTATGTCAGCTGACACAAATATTCCTTTTTTTCATATGATAAAGATCAGAGATTCAAACTTAGTGGAAAAGCTCAACAGACAGCATTCGTCTTCAAAGAAATAGTGACTTTTCAGGAATTATTGTATATACATTATAGAAACTGAAGAAGGGAAATGCTAAAATGTCGTTATACCTGTTCCACTTGTGTTTGGTAGCCCAAGGCTTTTTTGTGAGGGCAATAACTGCTGGCCTGGGTTATTCCATGTATCAGGAATTTTGTAAAGAATCTATGTCCAAAATAGTTGTCTTATCTTGCAGGAAGTACTTCCTTTAGTTAGATATGTCATATTGAGGTTACATGTTTATGTTAACGATAAATCATTTGAATAATGTCAAGGGACAGTGTTTTACTTGTACACTGGCTTCCTTTCTTTGAAGACTAATTTATTTGGTGATCAGATTATTTGTCAGGGAAGTCAAGTTAATACATCAGAAACATCTTCTAAACGCACTCTACTGTGTTAAAAGTGTCCACCTTCTAAAACAATTATGATGAAACTGGAATTTTTCCTGCAGCACATCACGTGCTTTGTATGTTTGGAGCAACTTACTTATGCCAGGTAAGTGCTCGCTTGGGCAGCACATGTACTTATGCCAGTTAATTTAACATTTTTCTACCTAATCTTTTGGACTGACTGGAGAACTTCAGTTTTTAGGACTTAATGGCTTTCAAAGAACAGCTTTCAAATGAATACCTGTGCTCTAGCCTGCAAGCTTGCTATAATTGAAACTGTGTGTGTATCCATATTTCAAACAAATCCAGAAAGCTTATAAAAGAACTGAGTTGTGGTACCATTTACTTCTCAATCACCCCTGTAATCCATAGTTTAATGATAGACTCTAGTTTAGCTCTTTTATATTTGCAGAATTATTTTTTTGTTGCTGTCAGTTAGGATGATTTGTAAATGTCATCTAGAAATACAAATACACATTCTCTGCTAATATAAAAGTAAATAAAGAACATTTCTGGCTGTGCAAAATAAGATTATTTTGTCTATAAAAATCTTAATAGTAAATTCTACAAATTACCTAGTTATAAAATCTTCACTTTTGAATTATCTAGTTATTAATAATACCTAATTTTGTCATAACTACAAAACTCCCAGCATTCTCATAAAATATTAATAGGAACCATGATAAGAATTTCTTCCAGAAAGTCAATTTGGAATATGTTTGATGTGTAAAAGTCTTTGATGTGGTAATTTTAGTTCTAGAAGTGTATTTAAAGAATTAAGATAGATAACAAAAATTTATCTACAATGGTATAATTGCAAAAGCAGTATTTGAACCAAATGTCAACAAGATATAAATGTACGGATGTTTTATGTATGTTATTAAGATATCCTGAAATCATACAAATGATATTCAGAAATATTCAGAATTCTCCATGCTTAAATTTATATCTATTACTGAACATGCACAGAATGATTTGAATTACTTACAGGAACATCAAAGAACATCAAATACCTAATTTTAGATGACCTATTTGGTAGGTAGAATTATTAAAGCTATTTAATCTCTTTTCATTCTTTTCCGTTTTTATAACAATCAGGTGAGACATTATTATTATTTATTCTAAAGGTAGAACTAGAACTTGAGCTTGGGTCATGCCCTTTTTTTTATATCAAGCAGATACATTGATATGCCTCATTCTGATTAGAAAAATTACTGTTGGTGCTGAGTTACTTATACTTTAGATCTAACATGGCCCCTTAGTGTCATATGTTTGGAAGGTAATTGGGTGATGGTGACCCCGGCGCTGACCTGCTGTTAGGAGGTAGGGTCCGCTAGAAAGAGGCGGAGAAAGAGCTCCCGTCCTGTCTCCTCCCTGAGCTCTCCCTGCCCTGACACAAGCAGCTTTCCCTCCTCTGTGTCTTCTGCCCTGTCTTCTTACCATGGAGGCTGTGAACTAAAAACCTTTCCTCCTTTACACTGTGGGTGTTGGGTATTGTGTCACAGAGACAAGAAAGTGACTAAGACGTTAATTCTTCACTAATTTCCCAAAAATTTCAGAAAAGGAAAACATCCTTCACTTACTGAATAGATTCTTTTCTGCTCCAGAAGTACTGACTGATAGAACTGCAACTTGGAAATCCTATCATGTATACTTGCTGAATGAAAGAATAAATGAATAAATGACTGTTGAAGTAGTTGCACCAATTTCACTGAATTACAGAATATATTGTAATTTAAAAACCGAACAGATTGAAGAAAATACTTTAAAAGTTTTTTTAAAAAGGAACAGGTTGTAAGTGAAAGAAAAAACCCACAATTTTGATATAATACACTCATTTTATCTTCTGATCTTGGCTCCATTGAACTGACTAATGGGGCTGCATAAGTCACAGAAATACACAAATCGCTTAACAGGACATGGCTTTAAGTTTACACATCTTTATTAGTGAAAAAAATCTCACCATTCTTTGCTGACAGTACAGTTGAAAATCTTAAGCAGCTTGGTTTATAATCTTGCTTGCAGGAAGGTTAAACTTCATAGCTAATATGAACAGAAATCTAGAGACAAGGAAAAGGATGGAAATCATTTATTCTGGGAGAACAGCACATTTCAATTTGAACACCAATTTCTATTATCTTTTGATCAAGTGGCACCAGGTACTGGGATGCCCTGATTAGAGAAATGTTTAAAACAAACAAACAAACAAACAAACAAGGAGTTCAGTTTGCAAGGGTAGGTTCTATTCTGAGCAAAACTGAGCAAGTGGCAAGGTTTTCCCCACATAATAGCATTTCATTCAACAACATTCTCCTTGCTGCTGAGAACTTCTCTCTCCCTTTAAGGAATCTATTTCATTCTATGTAAAAATGCAAAGATATGAACCACTGCATTTGACAAACAGGGGAACTCAATGAATACTTTTACTGGCCTTTTCATATTCTGGGACTTTTGCAAATAAAACTTTCCAACCATGTGATGCATCTGGTAGGAAATAATGATAACTATAACTTTCTGAGCATATTTTAGGTAGCAGAGACTATTTTCAGTGTTTCATATATATTTACTTGTTATATTCTTAGTCACTCTGTAAGGTATGTACACTTATTATTCTCATTTTATAAATGAGGAATTCAAGGCAAAAAAAAAAAATGTTTGGGTGTTTCCTTCAAGTCACGTAGCTACTAAGTAAAAGGGGCAGGATTTGGAACAAGGTTGTCTTCTCCAAAGGTTAAGCTCTTAGTAAGTACTAAGTATTCAATCATCAAAAATTTTCTGTGTCCTTTGAGGTGCATACTATGTTTATATGTTTCAGTTTACACTGAAAATAAGTTAAAGTTTTATATGACACTTTGGAAAAAAGGAAGCATGTCAAATTTCTGAATTTGGAAACTTCTTTACACAAAATTCAGTTATGAGTATCTTTGAAAAGATAATGTACTAGGAACTTTCTTATCTGTTTCAATGAAATAAAAGAGTAAAAGATCAAATTAATAGCACTGTGAAAGTAAACTTTTACAGTTAAAAATACTATAATCTTTTTCTTGATTAGAGATAAAAAATAATAAATTAGCTACTAGAAAGTTAAAAAAATAAACTCTTTGTTAGGTTATGCTATTTATTTCATCTAAAACAATGCTTTCTGGACACTAATATTACATTGCAAACTAAATTATGATAAACAATTCTTTTTTTTTAAGAGAGGGGAAGTAAAACAGAAAAAAGGGTAGAAACAATACAGAAATTCAAAAAATATAAACAGTAAGAAATCACTATTTGATACATTGCATATTGTCTTCTTGGATATAGTTGTTCCAGTTACAAAATTAAAGCATACAAAGTGGACAAACAGTGAGGCTGCAAACAGTTCTATTCACCAATCCAACAAAAACTTAGTAACATGGTTATCAATCCTACACACTTAAGGTTACATACAGTTATTCCTTTTAGAGCACTTTCTTTTCCTCCTCTTGCTTTTTTTAAAAATTGTTTTATTTAAAGAAAAAATTTTTGAAACAGAAAGAGGGTAGAAACAATACAAAATCTCAAAAACAAAACAAAACAAAATAGTAACCAGTAAAAATCACTAGTTGATAATTATATACTTTCCTCTTAGATGCAGTTGTTCAAGTTACAAAACTAAAGTCCACAAAATAGACATCCAAGCAGTGAGACTGCAGTCAGTTTTGCTCATCCATCCAACTAAAACTTTAGCAACATCGTTATTAATTCCACACACTCAAACATACATGCAGTTATATCCTTTAGAATATTCTCTTTTCCTTTTTTTCCTTTACAATAACTATAATCCATTCTTGTAAACTACTTAGAAGTTCTACACATATATAAGTCTCTACACATATACCTAGCCTTTCAGTATTAGAGGGAGAAATAAATCAAAACAAGTCAGCAATACAAATTCCTAGAGAAACACGAAATGAAAAGAACATACAAAAACACAACATTAGGTGATCTATGGTAGTCACTATGATGTCTCTAGTTATTTTCAATAAAATTGTCTATATCATCAAATATAATATAAACTTAGCACTGCTTTACATTATTAATAAAATCTAAACATTGGAGGCATTATAGGACTTCAAAGGCAGTTAACAATCAAACCAGAATGGGTTTCCTATTGAATCCTGTCATCTTCAGAGTAGTTGCCCCTACTCTCAGACTCGACACTCTCAAGCATACCAAATTCAAATAAAATCAGTCAAGATAAAACAGTGATATAACCAATATTCTCTGTTTTATCTCTGTCATGTTATTTTTCTGTGGTTATTTATTTACTTTTCTCCTTGATTCCACTGTCTGCCCCTTTCTTTGAGGCCCTTCTGCCATTATTCCTGGAACCCTGGTGGTTTTCTTCTCTCTCTCTAGAATGTCCTTCAGTATTCTTTGCAGGGTTGGATTGGTGGTCACAAACTCCCCCAGTTCCTCTTTGTCATGGAAATATCTTGTCTCTCCATTAATTTTGAGAGACAGTTTTGCAGGGTACATCATTCTGGGTTGGAGGTTATTTTCTTTCAGG
>PVLA01003569.1:152363-207771 GCA_004027455.1 Hydrochoerus hydrochaeris | reverse complement strand
CTTCTCCAGGAAAAGGACACCGCATGTGGGAATTGGGCGCGGGGATCTTGGAATGTTTTGTACTGATAATTGTAATTTGTGTAGTTCACATGTGTATGTTTTTATGTAATGCTCAATATGGAGTCGAGGGTGGAGACTCCAGGGGGGTTGCTGGAGGCCCTCTAGATAACCCCTTTGTGGGGACTGGTTGTGGGGTTTTACCTTCTGTGAGTAGTGTGAGAGAGTTTATGCGGGAGCTTTGGGTGGGAGAGCTCATGGAGGAGGATTTGTGGGGTTCCTGTGAGACAACTGCCCTGAGACACTGGACAGGCAGCCAAAGACGGGCAACTAGGACACATATGTTACACCACCAGCCACCTAAGACAGGCACAGGACCTATTGCTGTCCTGCAGGCCCATGACGGGTAAGGCCTGGTTGGGTTCATATGAAGAGTCCTTGACCTAAGACAGGCACTGTCCTCACAGGAACTGCCATACTCCCATAAGTGATAAGGGGAAACAATGTAGGGAGCGGCATAATAGCCTCACACATCTCTTCCTCCTGCAGGCATCCAGGTGCATCGGCTTACATTTCCCAAGCTAACTAAGTAACAAGATTGAGATGTTAATTGATACCTATTGCCCTGAGCCTGGGGCGCTTCCTGCTTGGGGTTGAGGTTAATTAAAACCTATTGTTTAGGATTGTCCCTGCCTGGCCCTAAGCCTGGGGTGCTTCCTGCTTGGGGCTGGGGGTTGCTGCCAAAGGTTAGCAAATATATACTCCAGCTTCTAAAAAATAAAAGGGGATTCAGATTCACTCACAGACTGGTGTGCAGTGTCTTCTGTCTCTCACTTGCCGACTCCCTATCCACCTTTGGGAAAACCTAGCACTGCCGCAGCTGGACTCTGGCACTTGTTCATGATTTATTTCTTAGGTAGTGTAAAGTTCTGTAAATCTACTTGAGATTTTTATTATCTTGAGTAGTGGAGACAGAGTAGGCATTTCAAAAGAAAGAGCAGTAAACTCTTGGAGTTGTTAACACTGAAGAGCTCCAGAGAGCAGCAACCTACAAAAACCAGCAGCACAGGGCAGCAACCAGTAGTCAACTTATAGCGTCCAACACAAGCTGGTACCAGAAGGTGGCACCAGCAGCATCACAAACCATCACCTGATAGAGCCAACCTACAGTGATACTGAGCAGTGCAGTCCGCAGGGGCAGTGACCAGAAGCTGGCTGTATCAATTGCTGCCACCCAGCATTACCTGATATCAGCTGGTGATACCAAGACTGCTTGCAGTGCTGCACTATGTCAATTCATGATTTCCATTTGAATTGAGCAAAAGAACCATAGGCTGATTTGCAATATATTTGTTTAGTGATATGAAAAACTCTTCATAAATGTCACTGGTTACACCCAGTTTTGCATTAGCACAGCCATTTCCCTCTGGTAAAATCTTTGGATTTGGTTTTTCATGTTAGTAGAAAATTTCCTTACAGCAATGGCCAAATAAATGGCTATCTACAATAGTAGTTTTCCAACTCCAAAAGACTTTCTCCCAAAACAGCCCCATAGGAACTAGACCCATCAAAAACTCAACAATGTCCTGTAGCACAGAGCAGCAACAATGAGAAGTAAGAAGCATGGAATAGACACAATCCTTTCCAAATCCTCTAAGTGGAGTCTTGCATATTATTCTGTAAAGTGCTAAGCTCTAGTTGTGTGACTAAAGCCTAAAGGAGGGATGGGGGAAGGATCCTCAAAGTCTTGTTGGCTTTGAAAGACCTGTCAAAAAGATTATGACTCTATCACCAGGAAGACCACAGAGACTGAAAGATATTACCATTATATCACTTTCTCTTACCAGAAACACAAGAGAGATTTTTCAATAAATGTACATTAGAAAGGAATAAATTTTTGAAAGTGAAGAGGAGAATAAAAGTATGTGGCTTATTAGCCATCTGTGTTCAGCAATATACCCTTAAGGATATTGTCCTGAAATAACTGCTCAAAGTGCCTACATTCCTTTAAGTCACATCTTTACATCATCAGCCTATTTTGGATATAACATTGTTTGTTCTCCCAAGTTACTTGATATTTTTAGATGTTACTTACATGATATGATCAAAAAGTACAGTGAATGTTTAAATAAATTCAATTTTTATTACAGTAAAGGACACATTGTCATTAATATTCCTTAAAATACCCCCATCCCTACTTCAAATACACTTACCCATCCTTCCTGCCACTTGCTGTAGCAGATCTGAAAGTTCTTTTTCATGAGTATCTTTCCATGGCTGCCTCATATCCTCAATCTATTCAAAAAGTTCACAGAAATTTCTGTCAAATGAAAATGTTACCATGTGTCTTTATCCACTTTATTTACCATACTGTGAGACTTTAACCTTTTTCCTAAAGTCAAAATGAGCATGAAAGGTAAGCATTTTGAATCAATCCAGAACATCTAGGCAACCACAACAGTGCAACAAAGACATGAAAGGTTTCTTAAGTTTAACATTCACTGTAGTTTTTATTTATACTTTGTAGAAAAGTATGCATCCAGTGAGTATGTGTGTGTGTGCACATGTGCATGCACACATGCATTACTGGAGATATGCTAGGCAAGTGCTCTTCCACTGAGCTACATCTCTAGACCTTTTAAAAAATTTTTGAGACAAAGTCTTGGTAAATTACTTATGGTGACATTAAACTTGTGTTCCTCCTGCCTCAGCTTCTAGTTACTAGAATTTCAGACATGTGGCACCACGTCAGGCCAAGTGAGTGCTGTGACAAACTCCATTGTTCAGGTTCCTGGTTTTTAGTCCCTGAGAAGATTCCATGGCAAATTCTGTTTCACAAAGTGTTAGCTGAAAAAAATCTGCCTTTGCCATTCTTGCTTCCAGCATACCCATAATCATTCCATTTGAGGGTAAATATAGCATAATCATAGGCAGATACTCTTGGTTCTAACAATGGTCCCACTTGTTAGCTGAATGATCTTGGGAAATTTTCTTAACCTTGCTGAGCCTTAATTTTTATTATTAATAAGAACACAAAGCATGTATAATTTTTAATATCTCATATCCACTATCTCATTTCTCAGATATTTTTATTATGCTCATTTTACAGAAGATAAATAATCTGAAACTCCCTTACCTAGTAAATAGCAGATATAATAACTGAATCCAGGTATAGCTAATGGCAAAGGCCACAGAGCTTGATAGCTATACACAAGAACCCTATGAGATTGCAGATAAACCTCATAGAGGCCCTTATTTGTATAAAATTGTAAGCAGCATTATTCCCTGTGGGGATCAAGGTAGGTTTTTTTTGGTGCATATGTAATACTTTTAAACAAACCCCACAATTATTCTAACAGCAATATTTGAAACAGTAAGTATGACTTATCATTTTCCATTAGATCCCTGTTGGGGCTGGGGATCATGTGATTGCAAGCTCCCTCTGGTTCTGGAGACAAGTACTTGCTGGTGACCGCCTGCAGAAGCTTACCTAAAAACCCATGACAGTCTGGGCAGGTTCCCAGCTGCTGATATTAGCCTGCGGGATCCTTGTAGGCGAAGGTATATTTTAGGACAGTAATGCCAAATAGCATCACAGGATGACAAGTGATCAAACTCAGTCCCTTCCATGTTTCCTCAAATGTGCAAATAGCTCATATTCATTTTTGACCCTATTTAATGGATTGCTTGTATAGAGCATAAGAGTCTATTTGTCTGTATATCAGCATCTATTTTTGTGCATATAATTCAGAGACTGAATAATAATGACTTTCTTTTGAAAAAGCTTAATTATAATAAAATGAATTCTCTTTAGCAGATTGTGTTATGTTTATTTAGAAAATTAATTTATTGTTAATGATGTCATTGGCTGCTAAATTCTTCTATAGGAATCATTTAGAGTTATAGTGGATAACAATAACTGGTAATAATATTTCTTAACCATTACTATGTGCAGCAAATATAAGTCAATAGTTCAATATGAGAAGAAATTTCTGATCTTGATTAGGAATATTAAAGGCAGAGAAAACTTTGAAGTATTTATTCCATGCCACTATACTCCTCTCTCCCCCTGCAAGGCATATTTTAAAAGTGAGGAAGCAGGCCCACAGAGACAGTGTTATTATCAAGGTCACTCAGTGGGTTAGAGGGGTGACTTACACCGCAGCGAGTCACACCATTTCACAGTACAATTATGGCAATGACAGTGAATAGACAACTTACTACTCATTTCATCTATAGGATTAAATTTAAGAGGTCAGTACACAGTTTGTACTCACAGGAAACATTCAAAATATTGACCAGAAAGTAGAGATGTGTTAAGAATCTAAATTTAGAAGAAATACACTAAAACCTAGACATTTCAGACAGTCTACCTCTTATCACATATGCACAACAATCCCTGAGGTGGATAGAATTGCTCCAACTCACAGAGAAGGGCCTGTGGCCTTCTTGTGGGTAAGAGGTGACCCAGTCACATGTCAGTAACAGAGCTGAGCTTTGATCCTAGACTTTGTACTACAGTCCAGGCTCTTTCTCCTTCCTTGCAGCAACATTTTATTAAAGTTGCCCTCAGTTCCCCTAAGGGAAAGAACTAAAGGTCTGCCTAGCTCTGTAAATATTCCAAATACTTCATCATGGAATGTACTCGGTGCTTCTTTTAGGTAAAAGCATAACATTTTGCTCAGTGGGAGTGAAGAAGAAACTATAGTCCTTACCCTTGAGGAATTATTCTTCCTTCTGGCTGATGAACTGAAATTATTCAGAATATGACTGTTGGCATGAATACAGTGCTAAGTGGAATAATAGTAAATTACAAATAAGAGTGTCTTTCCTACAGTTCCTGCTTAGAGAGCTGATTGTTACACAGATAAATCCTCCAATCAGTGCAGAAAAAATGTGGATGGCTCCTACATTTTATCTGTATTGTTAGTCACAAGCCAAATGAATCTGAAATTTTGTATGTAATATTAAAACCTCTGAATCCACCATCTTTGGCTGGCATTTTATTCCCCTAAATATATTAAGGCTCCCCTGTTTATTCCCAGGCCTGCTGAATATATAGCTCTTTTCTAGAATCTCCTCTGTCTTTTACAGATCATTTTTTGTTTTGTATTTACTGTATCAGCTTGCTATCCATGCTAGAAACTTCTAAATATTTAAAGTTGTAATTTAGCAAACTATAGAAATGCCAGAAATAGAAGGCAGGGTTTTAATATATATTCTTATTTAAAAGGGTTAAAAAGTACAACAACCCAGAGTAGCAAAAGACTGAATTTCCTGCATGGGTTTGGGGAGTTGCTGATACACTGGCTTTGTAAGCTACCACCCTGTTACTCATTGCATACAGAGGCAAAAGGCATAAGGTGATACCACGAATTGTCCCTCCTTCAAAGCCTTTCTTGCAAGTACTTACTTCTGCTTTCTCTTCCTATTTCCTGTTCCCTCTGTACCACACTGCAGCTTCACCTTGTCTTATCCACCAGTGCTGCCAATGAACTTCTAGTTGCTAGGTTTACTTAATAACTTAAAAGTCTTCGTCTGACTTGACTTTTATACCTTACAGTTTATTGTTCATTCTTTCTCAAAAGTGTCCTTGTTAGCTCAATACTAATAATTACTATTGTCATTATCATTACAAGCTTACATTCATTGAATGCTTACAATTCATAAAGCAGGTGATAAACATTTTACATGCATGAGGTAGATAGTATTCCTATGTTACAGATGAAAAAATTGAGACACAAAAGATTAAGTAATTTGTTCAAAGTGACATACCTAACATGTCAACTTTCAGGCCAAAGTACAGTTATGCATTGCTTAACAGTAGAGCTAGATTTTGAATCCAGGTTTTCCAGCTTCCAGAATTATGTTTGTAAGCCCTATGACACACTGCCTCGTATAGTTTTCAAGAATGAATGTCATAGTCAGTTGGTCTGTTCTAACAAATTATTATAGACTTCATTACTTAAATAACAGACATTTATTCACACCATTATGGAACCTCAGAAGTCCAAGATCAAGGGGTAAAAAGATGTAGAATGTGTGAATTAAGAAACGTATAGTAGAAGATTGGCGAATAAGGGATAGTCGTGGAAACATTTTCCTATCGGAATGTAATTCATGGAATATAAATGGAAGTGCTTTAACCAAAATCTCTTTATGAATAAGACTTCCACATATACTGTTCAAAGTTCATGAGTTAATTCAAAATCAAAACTAAAATCCAATGTGTGAAAAAAGGGACACTCTTACAAACTTTTTCAAACAGCTGGTGGTTTCAACCTCCTCCAGAAAAACCATGTTTTGTCAACGCTTAGTGTATATCTGTGTCTTTTGGATTATTAGAAAAAATTAGTGTATGTTAAAATCAATGATTCATATTAGTCTGTTCTGACTTTGGAGTTAGTATTAATATAATGGTTGAGCCATGTTTCTAATTAGACTAGTAACAATAAAATTCTACTAAGAAGCAGGTTCTCTGTAATACATTATATCTGTATCTTTAATCCTAATCGTGAGCTCAGCAATAAGATACGATCCTTATTTTAATTTATGTTTAGGAAACATGTTAAAAATTGAAAAATATAAAAAGAATAAAGAAGCAGAAAAAATATATCTTTAATTCTGTTGTTCAGAAGGATCATTTAAAACATCTTGGGTTTATTCCCTTCTAGATTTATTTCAATGGATTTTTACATGCTTGAAACCATATGGACAATGACTTCTACAAAGCCATGTTTTGTTCCCCTTGGGCATACAGCCTCCCTTGCTGTTCTGTGGCTCTATAACTTGCTCTGGCCAGAGGAGTGTAAATAGAAGTGATGAGTATCACTTCCAGGCCAAAGTACAGTTACACATCGCTTAATGACAAGGACACAATCTGAGAACTGAATTTTAGGTGATTTTGTCATTGTGCTACTATCATGGAGTATACTTAAACAAACCTAAGTCAGTTTCACCATGTGACCTCTTCATGCACAGGTTCCAAAGCTTTAATAACTTCCTAACCCTCTTTTGTGAGTTTCGCTCCCTCCTTAAACCAACACTTTAACCAAATGACAGCAGACAGAGTGGAAACAAGAGTGAAGCATTTTTTTTCACTTAGGTATGGGTTCTGTTATGAAAGAAATGCCTGTGAGGTCTGCAATACAGGCAGAAAGGGGAAATTATAAAAGGAAGGCAGCAAAAGCCAATGTACACCTCAGTACATGAGAGAGAATCTTTTTTCAAAAACTTTTTTTTGACTTCCATTTAGCTTTCAGTGGCCAGAAGATGACATGTCACCTTTAGCTGCAAAAAAAGTGGGAAAAATGATTTGTTGTTTTTTTTTTAAAAAACTAGGTCCATTGCCACTCTGAAAAAAAAATGAAATCATATCACAAATAATGGTGGAATAAATATTAGGAAGGCAATTAAAAATATCTGCCACAAATTAAACCTACCTCTATCATAGTCAGTTAAACCTCTTATGACAACCTAACATTTAAAAATATTCAGAATCTATTCATAAATACTTTACCAACTTAATATCCCACACCAAATCAAGCATTTCTGGGAATCACATAGCAAACCGGAGGAAGCTGTCATTCCTCACTTGTTTATAGGACACTGATGAATCCAACAACTGGAGATGATTTTTTTTAGGAGCACTAGTTATTATCCAGAAGAAAAAGGATAAGGGAGAGTCACTGTGTACCTACATGTCTTCAAACCACTGATAATTAAGCATCAGCAGCTGGGATTGGGGGAACTTCACCTCCACTCCCAAACCTCTTATAGTTATTACAAACCTTCTTAAAACCACCAAAAATATAAATCACACCTGAGAACACCATTTCCACATGTCAAGGGCATAAAGCTACCAGAGTGTTATAGAAATGAGATGGACTACCTCCTTAGACTGGGGAGAAATGGATGTCAGGAAGCAAGAAACCTCCTCTGCTCTTGTTCCAGAGTGGCTTCTGAATATGGTCTGCTTCCTCACTGCAGCAATGCTATTCTCTGGGGTTTTGTTTCTTTTCCTCATTCTACAATGTCTGTTCTGGGTTTAATATTCAACACGGATGGGAGAAAAACCCAGATCATAGCCTTATACTTCTGAATATGTTGCATATTTGAAATTTTAATTTTAAAAAATGATACAAAGGAAGAATTATAGGGTTGGTGTGGGACGAATTGCACAATCTGTCTATCACAGAAAACAGACCCCTGCAGCAAGTGCTGCTTATTTGTTTTTCTAGAAATGACATCCTAGATTTAGGAGGGCAGAGGACAAGGGGCAATAAGGGTTCTTTTTTTTTCTTTCCTTTTTTTTTATTTAAAGAGAAACAAAAGCATGTAAAGGGTAGAGATAATACAGAATTTTAAAAAAAAGATAAACAACAAGAAATCACTAGTTGATAAATTACATATTGTCCTCTTAGAAATAGTTGTTCAAGTTACAAAATTAAAGCATACAAAGTAGATATACAAACAGTGAGAGTGTAAACAGCTATGCATACATGAATCTCTACATGTATTTCTATCTTTTCTATATTAGAGGGCAAAACAAAACCTAGCAAGACAAAACAAAACAAATTCCTATAAAAGCATGAAACCAAAAAGTCATATAAAATCACAGTACAAGGTGATCTACAATGATTATTGGGTTGTTTCTTATTATCTTCAATAAAATTGTCTATATCATCAGGCAAAATTGAATATAGCAGTATAATTGAATATAGCAGTACATAACAATATTAGTAAAAATAAAACATTGGAGACAGTATAAAACTTCAAAGGCAGGTAATAATCAAACCAGAGTAGATATTCTGGTGAATCTTGTCATCTTAAGTGCAGTTGCCTATACTCTTAGACTTGATACTATCAATCATAACAGCTTTGAATAAAACCTATCAATACAAAACAGCGATCTAACAAACCAGATTTGATTATGATCAGTCATGGTAAAACAGTGTAGGTTCTACAGAGCTTTAGATTAAGTTAATAGGAAATTAAGGATGATGACTGTACTATATCCTGTTATTTTCGGGATTACTGTCTGTGCCCTCAAATCTAGTACAGCTAGAATGACTGGAACAGAATATAATACATCTAAGCAGAGTAGTGTGAGTAATGTGGGTTTTAAATCCTGGTGCGCTATCAACAATTAGCACATCAAGGCCATTTATGTTAGAGTTTCTAGTTATCCTTCTCTGCCTCATTTCTGCCATGCTATTTTCCTGCCTTTGTTTTTCTAGTTTTCTCCTTCATTCTACTGCTGCCCCACTCATTGAGGCCTTTCTGCCACTGTTCCTAAAATCCTGGAATTTTTTTCTCTCTCTCTAGAATGTCCTTCAGTATTCTCTGTAGGGTTGGATTGGTGGTCACAAACTCACCCAGTTCCTCTTTGTCACTGAAGCATCTTGTTTCTCCATCAACTTCTAGTGACAGTTTTGCAGGATACATCAATCTGGGCTGGAGGTTATTCTGTTTCAGGGCTTTGAATACTTCACTCCAAGCTCCTCTTGATCTGATGGTCTGTGTTGAGAAGTCAGCCGTGATTCTGATGGGCTTACCTTTATAGGTAATCTGTTTCTTTTCTCTGATGGCTTTTAATATTCTGTTTTTATATTGAATTTATGGCATCTTGATTATTATATGTCTGGGTGTAGCTCTGTTTTGGTTGTAGGCGGCTGGGTTTCTGTATGCTTCACATAACTGTCATTTTCTTTTCCCATGCTTGGGAAGTTTTCCTTAATTATTTCCTTGAATAGCCTTTGTAATTCATCTGTATGTATTCCTGCTTCTTTGTTCATGTTTCTTTTTCTTAAACTGTAGATTCTCTTGTCATCTTCTAGCCTTTGTATTGTTACTGCCTGTTTCCTTGTTATTTTTAAGAGATCTTTCCTTTCATCATCACACACTGCCAATTTGTCTTCAAGTTTTGATAGTCTATCCTTAGTTTCTTTTAAGGAGTTTTGCCAGCTTTCAATGGAGTTTTTAATTTCCTGATAGTCTCTTTGAATTTGCTTCATGTATTCTATATTTTCTTTATATTCTTTATCAAATGTTTCTCTCCTTTTTTTGTGTTCCTCTCTTCTTCCATCTGTATCATCCTGAGAGCATTTCTTTTATTATTTTACTCATATCCTGCTTTACCTGATTTAATATTTCAGTTTTGAGCTTGTCTACAAGGTCCTCAAAGATATCTCTGAATGTCCATTGAAGCCATGTCTGATGCTGTGTGTTTGCCGCCCTCAGTTACCCTTGTTTTTCCTTCTCCTGCTCTCAGTGCTCTCAGGGTTCTTGGCTGAGGGCCTCCTCCTGCCTCTCTCTCCTGTCATGGCCCTGGCCTCCTCTACACAGGTTACAGTGTAGGTCCCAGCCCCCTTCCCTGTTGGCCACAGTTCCTCCGAAGCACACAGGCGAGGGATCTCTGCCCTCTCCTGCCTGCTCGTGTCACTGAGGTGCAAGCAGGCTGTGTATGCCTGCCCCTCCCCACCAGGCCAACCAAACTTCAGGGGCCTTTCACCCAGTTAATGCGTGCTAGGCACAGTGAATCAATTTGGGAAGGTTCACTGGGTCCTGGCCATGGGCACAGCCCAGTCCAAGCAAATCCCATGAATCTGCTCTGGGGAGGGAGCAACCAACTGAAGTCACTGTCACTCCCAGGTCAGGCTCCTCCTGCCTGATTCCAACATGTTGCCCATTTGGTCGTGCCCCTCCCATGTGGGGGGGGCCTCAATCCCAGCACTGACTGTGGATTAATGAAAGTCCCTTCACTGGCTCCACTCTCCATTGGGCTCACCAATCCCCAACCTCAGCGCTGAAGTTCTTCCTGCAAGTGGTGGCGGAAATGACTCTGGGCATCTTGCCAGCTGGCGCGGATCCAAGCTTGTGCACACTTGCCGGGTCACCATGAAAATGCTGTGTCTCCCAATCTTCAGCTGCTTCAGTTGTAGTCCCAAAGTATTTGATGAGCTTTTTTATGTTTTAATTTCTTCCTGTGTCAAGAGGATCCATCTCCCCCTGTCTGGGTCTCTCCAGAGTGCTTTATTCTGGCGTATGAGTTGTTTCTCCCAGGAGGCTTTGTATTTTGTTGCTCACTGATCAGCCATCTTGTCTTCTCCCTCTAATGGTTTTGTTGAATTTTTTCCCACATCTTTTCTCAGTTATGGTCTTTTCATATTGAATCCCAAACTGTTCAACCTTGCCCTCTTCATCAACACTATATTTTTTTTGTTAAAAAATCAGTTTTTCTCCAGACTTTCAGACACATGTGGGTGCATTCAGGAGCTTAATAACTTGGCAGTCAGTCAATGGATATTTTAAAGTTTTGACTCAACATTTATTTAATGGCTTCAGGAAGTAACCAGCTTCTATTAATAAAAGAACATATCATAAGCACCTACCTGGCAAGCGTGAGGTATTGAGTTTGATCCCCAGTACCACAATAAATAAATAAATAAAAATAAATAAAAGAACATATCACTTGGTTTATATTAAAAATCTAAAACAGTCAAAGATTATTAAAGTATAGCAGTTGGCAAGATATAAATGCATGGGTATTATTAGTGTCTCCCACTTCTTCTAAGGAGGATGGATTTATTTGGTTTGTTGGATTGGCTTCCAGGTTGTCATTTGCCCTGTAGCACATGAGAGATAGATACAAAGCAAAGCAAAGCAAAGCAACCAGCAATACCAGGATACACAGTACAGGATGTATTTATGCAAGAAGAAAGCAAAGAGTTAGGAGATAATTCTCTCTCAAAATGTTACTATTTATTAAGGACATATGCCTACTTTAACATTGTGTGAAAAAATACCTAGAATGATAAGGCCAGATGGGGCTCCAGATATATGTGGATTATAAAACTAAGCATTTATAAGACACACTAATCACAAAAGCTGTTTAATGTGCTTAGAAATGCAATCATTCTACTGTTTATCTCTCATGTTTAGACAATTACTAGGGTGCTAGTATTTACAAATAATAATAATGTAATAACATATGTGGACACAACTTTTAAAATGTATTTAAAATATATCTTTTTCATATTTTCTGATAGTAAAATTTCCTAATTTTTGAAAAGTCTTGTTTTCTCTATATGTTTCTTTTGTGATTTTTTAAAAACTATATGACTTATTGAGTGACACATTAAAAGGCTTACATTTAGATAATGAAATAAATTGCTTCGGGTACATAGTACCATGGCATGAGTTATGTACTGAATTATGTCATTCCAACAAGATATGCATAAGCCCTAACCCCTAGTACCTTAGAAAGTGATTATTTACAGAGAACGTCTTTATAGAGGCAGTCAAACTAAAATAGGATATCAGGTCAAGCCCTAATCTAAGTGGTGTTTTTATGAAAAGGAGAAGTTTGGACACAGACAGGCATGCACAGGGGAGACTATGCAGTAACACAGGGAGGCACCTTGTGAACACAGAGATTTGGTGTGATACTGGCACAGGCCAACGGACATCTGGGACCAGAAGCTGGAAGAGGTTAAGAGGGTTTATTCCCCAACCGATCCCAGAGGGAACACTGACCTGCCAACCGTGATCTAGATCTCTGGCTTTTAGTACTGTGAGAGAATGTATTTTTGTTTTCCTAAGCCACACAATTTACAATATTTAGTTAAGGTAGTTGTAGTAAACTAATATACCAAATAGTGAAGAGTCTCAGCCTTTGGCTGTTATTACTGTCATAAAAAGACTGTATACAGGGTGTTCTCAGGGTTGTTGCATATGCTCACTGAACCAGGTTAACTTTTGGTCTCTGTTTTAAAAATATTTGACAAGGTAGTAGCTTCCTTATAGGGAAATGTCCTTTTCTTTCCAATATACTACTTCTTTCCTTTCCCTTCCTCCTTTCTCCCTCCCTCGCTCCCTTTCATTTTTCTTTCAACTTGATTATGCTGTCTCCTTCAGCAAGAGTCAGTCAATTTGTACTTTTACAGTTATGTAAGTAGTTGCTTGTGGAAACGAGTTAATGGGAACTATATTTCTAATGTATTCGAACTTAATTTTAGCCTTTCAGCCTGGAGCCCAAGTTAGCTTCATGGCTCACTGTCGACCTCCCTTGATATGATTTGGTTCCCTACCCCCAACTCCCTGAGCACCTCATGGAACCTCTGTGCCAAGAATAGGGGCAAATGTGTCCATCCCTGCATCACTGAATTTTTTCTTAAACTAAATTTTAAATTGTCATTTAAACTATAGCAAAATATTCCTAAATTCAAAATAGCTGTGTCAATAGTTAAACCAGATAAAAATGTCAAACACCTGCTCCAAACTAGAGCACTAGCAGGATAGGAACACCGTTGTCCATATACACTGGGAGGGACCCCAGTTCTACCTCAAGGACATCAACTCCCTGAAGCTATAGAGGAAGACATGTGGTGAAAAGGTGTCTAGTATCTTTCTCTGTCCTAACACATTCACTCACAGCTTTGATCCCAAGATCTCAAGCAGCACTTTAGTGGATATAATACTAGAAATCCAAGTAGTAATGATCAAGACATAGGAAACTGATGACATACACTGAGCACCAGTGCTACTGGATGATCACACCAGAATCATTACAAGGCAGTAAATGGTAAAGCATCAAATGAATTATATTGATTTTTATTCTCTCATTTTGGTAAAAACTTTACACTGTTTACCACATTGTCACAGTACTTACATTTTCTTCTTTCAATGAATTTATGCATTTGATCAATTATTATGTGTGCTCCTCTTTTCTCCTCTCTCCATACCAATGCTTGTTATCCTACTAATGGGACTGTAGTTGTGATAATGTAGGACGAAATGGCCTTGTGACTTGTTAGACCAACAGTTTGCAGCAGAAGTGATGCTACTAGGGCTGAGTGGCCTGAAGAGGCCTTGCATGTTTCTTCTGTATCTCCTTGGTTCTATAATAGGAAAAGTCCAGCAAATCTGAGGCAAGACAAAGGAATTTGTGAAGAAGTATGGAGGGGATCCTGATTACAGCCAAAGGACAAACCACTTAGCTAACTTGCAGCCCACCTGAAGACACTTAAAGGAGCCCAGCTAGTGCCCAAAGATCCACTCAGTTGAACTCAGCCAGAACTATTGCCCTAAGGAATCATAAACTCAAACTAGTATTGTTATATTAAGACATAAAGTTTTGGGGTAGTTTGTTTCGTAGCAATAATTAATTGCTACAATTTCAGTTAAATTGTCTTGTAAAAACAATTGCAAAACCATGAGCCTGATATACTGTTGAAACATTTTTGTAATACACAATAAAATGAATATTTAACTACTAAAGCTTCTAACAAATCTTAAAGAAGATATTATTTCAGGAAAAACAGGTATAAAAGAGAACATTTGGAAAATAGAACAAGTTTAAATGAATTCAGAGAAACACATAGGGTATGACTGTATAGGGATCAACCGGGGCAGAGATACTAGGTTAGCAGGGAGAGAATATTCTACTAATATAAAGTATACTCGTGAGGAATAATGCATAAGTTACCTTAGTTCAGACACGAGTTGTTTTAGTTTTGTGTCTTTGTGAAGTTACAAATCTGGAAAAAGGATTTAGTTTTTTTTTTCTTTTTCTTTTTTTGTACCTAGGATCGAACTTACAACCTTATGTTGTGCAACTTTGTGTTCTCTGTGCTGCTGAGCTATATCCTCGGCCACATTTAGTTTTTCAAAAAACTTACATGGAGGCTAATACTTTCAGTTGAATAGTTAAATAAATAAATAATCACCATCTGTTCTTTCAGGCTTTTATAACCTCACTTTTTACCAGAAAGGACTGATTTTTAAGGGACCACAAGGCTCTTTTAAAGTCCTTTCTTGTCACAAGGAACAGAGAATGACTTACCATTCCTATAATAAATAATTTAGACTCAGCATAAGGCAAATACCAGTGCTACTAATAAAGTAAACAGAAAATGCAGGTGATCAAAAGCTAGGGCATCAGCTGATGCTACTGTTCAACAGCTAATGAGCTGTGTTACTTTGGGCTCTGAATCTCAGCTTTCTCATCCATCAGATTCAGAGGGTTAAACCAGATGATCTCTAGGATGCCTTCTGCCTCTAAAATTCTGTCATTTCTGTCAGTGATTCAGTAAGACAAGCAGTCATCAAGAGGTCACCAAATTCAGTGCTGATTCAGCCCACTTGGCAGAGGTGCTTCTGAGTTTTCAAGGACAGAAGGCAGAGTCCTCACTTATCAAATCTAAGCAGTACTAAATGAGTAATAATTCACTTTAACTTGGGCAGCAGGGGCAGGGGGAGCCCGAGTATGAATAGTGAAAAAAGTTTTCAGATTGTTATAGTCAGTCAGTCTAAAACATTATCACATTTCTAAGAAACACTTAGGATATGGCTAAAGACTGAGTCACACTTTGCCTGAGGTAAGACTCAGTATATCTCCAAAGCCAGAATATGTTTTAAATGTATCCCTGTTTAGCATTTAAAAAGTTCTAGGGATCAGCCTAACAAACTAAAAGATATTTACACTGAAAATTACAGTACTCTGAAAAACAAAATTAAAGAAGATATCAGAAAATGGAAAGACATCCCTTGTTCTGGGGTAGGAAGAACCAATATAGTGAAAATGGCCAAACTTCCAAAATTGTTACAAAGATTTAATGCAATCTCAATCATAATACCAACAGCATACCTCACAGAATTAGAAAAAAACACACTTAAAATTCATTTGAAATCAGAAGAGACCTAGAATAGTAGAAGTAATTCTGGGCAACAAACACAGGAGGCAACACAGTCCCCTGACTTGAAATTATACTACAAAGCAACAATGATAAAAAACAACATGGTACTGTCCAAAAACAAAACAAATAAAAAACATGAAAGAGCAACCAGACCCTAGGCTCAATGGAACAGACTAGAAGATGCAGAAACAACTCCAAACACACTTAGCCACTTTATCTTTGACAAAGGGGCCAAACACCCTCACATGAAGAAAGATAGCTTCTTTAATAAATGGTGCTAGGAAAACTGATTTTTCACATGTTGAAGATTAAAACAGACACATATCTCTCACCATGAACTACACTAAAATTGAAACAGATCAGAGATCTAAATATTAAAACAGAAACACCAAATCTGCTGGAAGATAGAATAGAAGATGTAAGTGTAGGAAAAGACTTTATATCAAAACCCTGATCATAGCCAGCCATGATGGCCCACACCTGTAATTACAGCATTCTGTAGGCTAAGGCAGAAGGATCACTGTGAGTTCAAGCCCAGCCTGGACTACGAAGTGAGTTCAAGACCAGCCTGAACTACATAGTGAGACCTTATCTCAAAAAACCAAAACCAAAGAAACAAAAAACAAACCCAAACCACACAGGAAATAACACAAAGAATCAACAACTGGGACCTCATCTTATTAAAAGATTTTGGATAGCAAAAGAAACCACCAGCAGAATGAAGAGACAACCCACAGTGTAGGAAAAAATTTTGCCAGCTGTTTCTCTGATAAAGGGCTAATATCTAGAATATATAAAGAACTAAAAAAATTATACCAACCCAAATTTAAAAATCCAAAAATGAGCATCTGAAATGAAAAGACATTTCTCAGATGAAGTGCAAATGGCAAATAAATATATGAAAAAGTGTTCAACATGTTTATTCAAGAGATGCAAATTAAAACAACACTGAGATTTCATCTCACTCCAGAGGCTGTGGGGGAAACGGAACCCTTCTCCACCGCTGATGGTAATGTAGATTGATGAACCACTGTGGAAATCAGTGTGGATTCATTAAAAAACTAAAACTACTAACTTAATTTGATTTAGTTATTTCACTTCTTGATATCTTCCTAAAAGAATTAAAAACATTATACCACAGTGATGTATGCACGCGTAGGTCTATACCTGCACAGCCTGGAATAGCTGAATCTTAAGAGCAGCTCAAGTGCTTGTCAGCAGATGAATGGATAAAGAAGACATGGGTTTTTTTTTATATTACTAATCCAAAAAGAAGAAAAGTTAAGACATTGCTAGGCAAATGGATGAAACCCAAGACCATTCTCTTAAAAGAAATGAATTGAACACAAGTGTTCAAATATCACAAGGTTTCTCTGGTGTGAAAAACCAAGAGCATAAGGGCCAAAATGTGTAAAAGATATTGTGAAATAGGAAGAAAATGTTTAAATGGGAAGGAGAACTACATAGGGAGATGAAAGGGAAAAGGATAAAAGAGAATAGATGGAAAAAATGAAAACAAAGCTTTTGTAAATAAGGAGGGGAAGAGGGGTTGAAGGGAGGGAGAGGGAAATGGGAAAAAAGAACCGAGATATATCATATACAGGTACAAATTCCACATAATGAATGTTATCATTATGTATATCTAAAATGTACCAATAAAATTAATTATAAAAGAAAAATTAAATTAACCTTAAAAAGAAAAAATAGATCCTGGTTGCTTATATCTAGGGATAAACTACACATTCATAACAGAGGCCAGTGTCACTGGAGCAAATTATAAATGAGAAAAGGAGAAGGAAAATATATTTTATGATCCATTTTTTTCAACTTCCACTCACTCACTCTGGCCCTTTTTAACAGTGTCTAGAACAGACATTGTTCTGAGTGCTGAAAATATAGCAGGTAACATAATCAAGAAAAATGCCTCTCCACAGTAATCTTGCTGTCTTTTCATAATCATCCATCCTTCTGAAGTAGCAAAAAGTGTCCTTTTATGCACTCATTCATATGTCTGGGGTGGTTTTTGGCTTTTGGTTTTGGTGGACAGTAAAGAGGTGGAGGGGTTGTGAGTTATTTGGAGTGGGAATAATTGGAGGACTGAACCTGAAGGATACTTACTTGACTCTCAAAGCTTATCTAAACTCATTTATTCATTCATCTCATCACAATTATTTAGAAAGAACCAGCTACATAAAAGCCAGGCTCTGCAGTTAAAAAATAAAGTAAGCTAGATTCCCTGTCACAAAAGTTTTCACAGCCTAGTTTTCCCTAGTGAGATGAAAAAATATGAAAATGTATAATTATAATTCAATATAGTCTATGTTTCAGCACAATGCAGTCAGAGTGCAGTCCAAACAGAGGAGATATTTGCCAACTCCAACTCCAACTCCAACTCCAGGAACATTTTCCTAGAGTAACTTTGGTATCCTCAGTTTTGGAGAATGAGTAGAAGTTTGTAGAATAACAACAGGGAGAGCAGTTGCATTGTAGTTTGAGAGTGGTATTATTTTGTGGGACTATAATAGTCACCTTCCAGCTTTCCACATGTTAAGATTACCAGGAGAGCTTTTAAAATAACAGACACATATCTTGACTCTGCTCCAGCTCAATTAAACAGGAATCTTTAGGGATGAATCCTGAGCCTGTGTGAAATTTTAAGACTTGCTTGGTAATTGCAAGGTGCAGCCAGGGTTGAGGACTTCTCAAATTTTAATGTCATACAAATCATCTGAGAATTCTTGTAATACAAATTCTGATTCAACAGTTCCAGCATTTCTAACAAGCCTCATGGAATGCAAGCCCACAAAATGTACTAGTCAGAGCAGTGATTCTCAAAGTATAGTATCTGGTTCATCAGGTCACCCAAGAAAATGAAAGACCTATACTGTTGGAGTCCCCAGATCAGATATATCAACTTTGAAACTGCAATGGGGACTTGGCAATCTGAGTTTTCAAACTGTCTACGTGGTTCAGATGGTCCTTGGAGTCAATAGTGTTGGAAACAAATGAGATGAAGCATTAAAGGGTTGGATAATGGTTTTGAAAAAGAACAGAAATGCACATGAGATGTGATTGTAAAGAATACAATAAATAAACATTTAAATCTTTATCCTATCAGCAACATGGAGTCCTTTCCAGTTCAAGTAGGTAGACAATTCTGTGTTTATTGCACTAGAGATTTATATGTCCAAAAGTTGTAAAAAGTGTGTCTTCCCTGCTTTAGTTTCCTTAAGTCTAAGTCGTTAGGGCAGTGATGCAAAATGGTGGTCCTTGGGACAAAACTGCAATACTGGTATATTTTGTTTGATCCACAGTGATCTTATAATCTTCCAAATCAGAAAGTTTTGCACAAACTGAAAATTTCCAGCTTCTTCTTGAAAAATAATTTGGAATATTTGCCAACTTAGGACCTCAAAAGAGAAAACCTGTGCCCTTTTTCCTATATCAAAGCATCCTAAGGAGGAAAAACCTTACTACCTTGGAAGATAGAGCCATATGCAGCTCCTGATAAAAGAGACCTTCTGTTCTGAAAAACATACACAGATACAAAATCTGTACAACTTGTACAATTCTAGGAGCTTCATAACCCAGTCCCCTTTGGAAACCCACCAGTCCACTCCAGGATAAGGAAGCTGACTCTATCTGTCGCTGTGCCTGACTTCATTTTCTTTCAAAGGACTTCAGTGAGAAAAAGAGAAGAGAGGAGAGGAGAGGTCAGAGAAGAGAAGGGAAGGGAAAGGAAGGAAAGAAGGGAAAAGGAGAGGGGAGAAAGAAAAGAAGACAAGAAAAATAAAGAAGAGAAAAAAATCCTCAGCCTTTTTGGAATACAAAGAGTACTGCCACCCACTATCTGTCACCCTGATACCCATGCCATCTGCAGCCTCCAAAGCCCTCACTCATTCACATCCCCACAAAGCCATTCTGCTACTGGCCTGAAACTTTTTGAGCTCTGTCCCAAGCACCCTCTGTAGCTGCCTGACACTGATGCATGCTAAAGAGGGGATAATGCCCTGTGTGTTCTCATCCTACTTCTGAAAGGGGACACATAGATTTTTCTGCCTGTCAGGAAATTCACTCAGAATACAAAATTATCCTAGGTAAGAGATGTTCAGCCAGCAAGAATATAGAGATACATGACTGATGTTAAGGCAGAAAGTGTCCCCCACCCACAGCACTCTATCCAGTAGACTGATCAGACTTTGATCCATAAGTCATCCACATCACACTTTATTGCTTTAGTCTAGGGATACCATGGAGAGAAACATGGAGGCCAGAGACACAACAGGAGTCTTGTCACCCAGGACCCACTCATGGGACACACATGCATACGCACTACTGTTTGTGTGTGTGTGTGTGTGTGTGTGTGTGTGTGTGTGTGTATGTGGTACTGGGTTAACCACTCTAGAGTTCAGAGACTTCCCTGGCTTCCAGAGCACATGGTCTGCCAGTGGGTGAAGCAAGGCAATGGCCCCATGTACTCAGTGTGGACAGGGGCTTCTCTCAGCTCTAGGGCTACTGTGAAACTTCCAGCAAGTAGCTTCACCCTCTGGAACATCAGTTTGCTCACTTGTAGAATGAAGATGTTGAATGTGATGATCCAGAAATTTCTCTTTCAGGTTACAAAAACTTTCTAATTCCCCTGGCCTACATACAAAGTTTGTGTAGGAAATTTTATTGCTATCAAGCCACTAGATGGCATCTACATGGCAATTGTACTTAGTTTAGGGGGAATGGTACCTTCAAGAATCACTGGTAAGAACAACCATCAAGACAGAGACAGAGAAAGACGGACAGACAGACACACACACACACACACACAGAGAGAGAATGGATTGCATAAGGTAGTAAGGAATTATGTAGTTAAACTGACAAAACTGAAATGCAAAGTATCCAATACTGTCTGTTCCATATGTGATTTAAAAAAATAAAGATCAAGCAGTTATGAAACCAACACATCTAATATGTTTCTTGCTGGTTCAGAAGGCTCTTGGGAATCTGGAGAGTCTTGTGGTTGTGGTTTAGGGAGCAAGTGCCCTGAACTTCTAGTCCCAACTCTTGTTCCAAAGGGCTGACCAACTTTGGGTGAATCACACACCCTTTGTCTCCCTATTTTGGCACCTTTAAAATACAGAGAAACTCAGCCAGACTCTGTGTACAAGTCTTAGTTCTTTTAATTCGATTCTCTGGATCAGATCGCCAACTCTTGATACGGATGATACGTTTCAATGTTCTTGGCCTAACACAAAAGAAAGACTCCCAACTGCCACATACATATTTTCACATACACAACATGTTGTCACCATGACTTGAGACAGCTTGAAGGAGTCTCTGCCCTTTGCCAAATTAAAAATCCCTTTAAATGTTAAATCCACTTCTGTGCAAACAAGTGACAGTTTCAACTTGTCAGACAGACTAAATTGTCTCACCCAATGTTCAGACCCAGTCCCTCAGGCAAACATCTCACATTTCTACATGGCATTTTCCCGCTCTTTCTAGGGCTTGGTCTTTATCTCTTTTCTACTTCATGCTGGCTTCATCTTCCCATATGTCCCTTCCTCTCAGTGTATCAACATTTACTCTGGTCAGGGAGAAAACCATGGCTCTCAGATCTCTAGTAATAAATGAGCTATCAATCCAATCCAAAGCACTCAAAATATGGTCTATCAGTTCTGTGTATCTATTCAATTGTGCTAAAAATGTAGGCTCTTGGTTCTACATAGATCTACTGAGGCAGGATCTCTGAGGAAAGGTTGGAATATACATGTTCACAAGAATTCTGGAGCTTGAAGTTTGAGTCCCATTGTCCAAGGCCCTTCATCCAAGTTGAAGATCTTGTAATTACAGACAATTAAGTGCAACACTTTGCTTTGAAACTATAGCAAGGGGTAGCAATATATGATTTGAGAATTCATATATGGCACTTGTTGAAACAGAAAAATGTCAGAGAGGGGTTAGCAGTAGCCAAAGTGGGATTTCTCTGAGCATCAAATCTTTTGTATCATCCAGATTTGGTCAACTTTTGTGAAGAGAAATTTGTATTTTCCTTCCCAAACTCCAGAAGCATGGGTAGTAATTTGTCCTAATTAGCTAACTCAAAAGAAACTACTAAGCAAACTACAATGTTACTTAATTAATTACAAAGAAAGACAAAACTGCTAATCAAACTGAACTATGCATGTCAGCATGCCAGGGAATTGCTTTTTTTTTTTTTTTTTTAGAAGTGTCTACATAGAAAAACAAATAGCCATTAACAGTTAGTATGATGAACATGGACTAAGCATGGGAATTAAGTGACGACACTAATGTCATGAGATGTGGCAACCAAGGACACATTTTTTACCAAAGGGGAGGAGATGACAGAAGAATATACTTTAAGCACTTCTGGTGCACCAGATGCCATCCTTGCTTTAACTCTGTAGTAATATGTTTGGCAAAGGGACAAGAATCTTCTTAGCAACTGGTTTGAGCACCTCATGTTTAGAAGCCTAATAACAAATTTTAGGCCTATTTTGTTTCTGCTATTTTTCTCTTAGACTCTGAAGGCCACTTCACAAATTTTAGCTTAATATTTATTTTCTCCAGTTATAATATAATTGAATAAGATTCTTTAGAAGCAACTGGCTCCTACTAACTAATAAAAATATTTTTTTCTCTGAAAATTCTCTTATCTATTATATGTATTTCCATTTGCATTTTACTTAATTGTACACTTTCTAAACACATGCTTTAGCAAATGACAGAATATTTGTTTTTATATTGAACTGTGTTCAAAGTATGCAAAATCTTAATTCTTAATATCTCTTTCAGAAGAACAGCTGAACCAATTTTAGATGGAACAGAGGTGACTTGCACTTCATTTATGTGTAGTGAGTATCTAATCCTTTTGTATCTGATGGAGTTTTAGGCTCAGCTTCCAATCTAGGTCACAATGGTATGCAGTCTCTCTGACATTCCCCATCATCCCATGGGTCCACTTTGCTACCATTAGTCATTTGCCATGTGGGTTTTATTGATGAGATTTCTTGACTTTTATAGGTTACATTTTTCCTATAATCAACTTAAATTTAAGGAAAAGGACAAAACCTGAAAAAGCAGATGTATTGAAGTCTTGCTTATGTTTATGGAAGCTGCTGGAATAAAAAACACTGGCTTCTTCTTAAATATAAGAATTTGTGCTTAAATAGTAATAGCAATATTATTATAAATACAAAATTGTAAAGCACAAGATAAACTATTCTAATAAAATCTGATACATACACACATGCACATCTGATCCATATTTTGGTAAAAAGAGATTGAAATTATCATTTGGATGCAGTAAAAAAATAAAACATTATTATTTTTACTTTGTTACTACGTTTTACTTTGTTTACTCTTGCTTAGATCTAAATTTCCCTCTAATGGTCTTCAGAGGTAGGGATTTTGGGAGACAGAGCATGAGGACACTATACACATCAGTGGATGAATCTATTGATGAGTTCATAGCTGAATGTTCTGTCAGTGACCACTTGATAAAGAGGTGGTCACTGGGTCCATGACCAGGAAAGTTATATTCTTATCTTTAGCTTTTTCCTTCTCTCTATGTTTCCTGGATGCCATGAGTTTCTTCACTATACTCTTTCACTTGCTGTTTCTGCCTTGTAGCCAGTCAACCATGGACTGAGCCTCTGAAGCTATACATCTAAATAAACCTCTCATCCTTAAATTGTGAGTATCAGGTATTTTTGTTCTAATCACAAGAAAATGACCTATACACACTTTTAAGGAATTTTTAAGTTTATAATACTCTGTGGAAACACAGATAATTTAGTTGTCATTCTAGATATTTCCATCCTTGTTCCTCGTCAGTTTCTCTTCTTCTCTCTTGTCCACAGTAGACCCAGACAATTGCCTCTCTTTTCATACTCCCTAGTCCATTCCAAGTACCCCTACTATAATTGATAAAATTGAAAGGACCAGAAATTGGCTTCCCCAGCTCCCCAGCCCCATTCGTGAGTTTATCTGCACCCCTATCATCCTTTCCTTGGGGGGTGGGTGTACAAGGGCAAAACATCACAATGCTCATGAGTTTATTCTTCTCTATCTCCATCCAGAAAGTGTTCCATTAGGTAATCATATGGTTTACCTGTTTCTTCAGTAAAGATCTCCCTTCTGGTTTATCATCACTTAATTATGTTAAAGACTCTTCAAACTTAAGAATAATAAGCAAAACTCTCACCATCCTACATGCTCCCTACAGCCATCAATCTATATTATTCATATTATTCCTCTTTTTATCTAGGCTTCTGCCAATTCTTTTCTATTCATTCAGTCCTCCTAAGTATGATTTGGCTTCTTCCCTTACAAATCCACAGGAACAGCTTGCCTCTACATTATCAATGGCTTACTCATTATTCTCTCTTACTTTATTTTCCTGAGCTATTCTGGCACTATTGTCTGCTCTGGTTTTAGAAACTCTCTTCTTTAATTTCCAAGATATAAGTGCACTGATGACTCCCAAAATATATCTCCAACTCAACACTCTCCTTTCGGCTCCAGATCTTCATATTGAACTGCACACCAAATTCAACATACATATACAAAATGGGCCTCATTTTTTTCTACCCATCTCTTCTTTCTGTGTGCCCCAGTCACACAGAATCAGAAGCCCTGGAGTCATCCTTAATTTTTCCCCTTGCCTTTGCTCTTACAGCCAAATTCTTTCTGAGGATTTAATTTCTGACTTATTTATTGAAAGAACAAAATGTCTATACCCAGTTTCCTATCTCACCACAGAAAAATTGTGCATAGAGATTGAACTTCTACAGTTTTTCTCACTCTGCTTTTCTGATATAACTTTCACTCATTGAATGGAAACATTAGGCTGGGGAGGAGCTGACCCAGCTGTGGTGAAAGTGCCAGGTGTCAAGCTGATTTATTTTTTCAATATTTGTGTTGAACAAATGGGGTTTTGAAAACCATATTCATCTTGAATTATATACATCATTGTTCTGCTTTAGCGGTAAAGTAAAAGAAATAAACATGTATTCAGGGAAAGGTTGAGCTATGAAAATCATCACAGTGAAGTCATTTGTAGGACTTTGCCAGATTCTTCTAAAAGGTAATCACACCAGTTCCCTCTGAAATGGAGGGGACTTAGGATTCTGAATTACCAAGTCCTATCTTTGGGTTCCAAGTGAAAAATGAAGATAAACCAGAAGACAGGCATGTGCTGCCACCTCCTCATCAATCCTCACACACACAGGGTCCCATCACCAACAGTCTTACTTTGTGTCATCATAATGCATTTTCTAAAACCCATCTGGGAGGTGACTCAGAGAGAAAAGACTTAGAATACTCCAGTAATTGTGAAATATTTTATATTAATCAGACTCAAATTTTATATCAGAAAAAATAAATTGGTAGTAAAAATGAACTAAATACCACTCATGATTTGATTCCTTTAAGTCAATGGCTTTTTTTAAAAAAAAAAAGCAAAACAGAAAAAAGGATAAAAATGATACAGAATTTCCAAAAAAAGTAGGAAATTAACACTAGTTAATATATTGCATATTGTTATCTTAGAAGTAGTTGTTCAGGTTACAAGATCTGAGCATAAAAAGTGATCAAACAATCAAACAATGACAACACAGTTTTTAACTTTGGTGGCAATGGGTAGGGGTGGTGTTGCAGACTCCTTTGATAATTCAGTAGTAATCATGGATTCTTTCTTCTGGAAAATGCTTAAATACACACATGCATGTGTACACATACCCTTTATGACAATTTCGGGGGTGTCATGCATCCCAGTTTAAGACCTTCTGTAGATCTTCTGTATGCTGGGCACTGACTAAACATGGATTTCAATGTGACTGGAACATGTATTTTATAATCAGATAAACATACAGTTTCCTTTCAAAATCTCCCTCCAAATCACCCAACCTTCCTAACCTGTTCCTTTTCCATTTCTGGACATTCTTGCTGTGAAGTCCCTTGGAAGACCTACCTTTTGATTCAGCACACAGTACTATTTCTTGGTGAATCCAGTGTTTGTCCAACAAAAGGCTTTAGGAAACTTTGGACCCTCTCCTATCTCCATGCCTACAGCTGCAAGTATGACAGCATCAGTAAGAACAGGCTAGATTTTAACTGTTCCCAGCAGTTTTTCCTTTTCAGCTATGTCCTGAGGATATTATCAAAGAGATTCAATTTCAGAAGGGATCAAGGAGGACAGAATGGCTCAAGATGTTCTTTCCTTGAAGAGACAAGAAAAAAAAATGGTCTGGATTAGTCAGAGCTTTAATTCAGCAGTGGGTACTTGGGAGGAGTAGAGAATTGGTTACATTAAGACAAAGAAGTTTTTAAGGGCTTTGGAGGTTTTTGGGAGTTGGCCTGAGTGAAAATGTGGAAGTGGAACCTGTAAACTAAGAGCTGAAGGCCAGAACTAAATGTTCCTCATACTTAATGGATTTTCTCAGTGCGCAGATAAACCCTTATCTTTAAGGATGTGGGAGAACATCAGAAGCTGCATCAGTCTCACTGCTTTATTTCCACCATTTCCATGTGGGCTCAATCTCTCTGCTACTAATAACTAGATTTTCCATTTTCTGTGAGCACCCTTTATACATGATTTCCTAAAGACTATGTACTTACTCTCACATTTCCCTACAATCCAAGGGCTTTTTCAAGAATCCCAAGGAAGAGTACAGTCTCTTCTGACTTTCTTCTAATCACAAACCAAGAGAATATATTTTCTATATGGTAATGACTAGATAAACATGAATATCAATTTCTCTAATTGGTGGGAAAGACCATTTTGTTTCACACTATTTTTGCACAATAACAGGAAACAAAATGTTGGCAAAATTCCACAGAGAAAAATAAGAATTTCAGCAGTTTCTCCTAATTTAATTACATCATCACTTCCCAAACTCACCAGTTGTTATACCATATTGGAAAATGTCACCAGCAATTTCTCTATTTCATATCTTACAGAGAAAGGAGAATTTTATTGCATGCCTAGAGAGAAAATAGAAAAGGATCTTGTATAAAGCAAGTGTCACATAACAGTTATTACTTGTACTTGCCTACTACAAACTCTAATAGGTACAAGGAAAAGATTTTGACAAACTGCTTTAGTTCATAATGTGTAGTTTAAAAAGGAACAAAGCTATTAACTTTTATTTGCATTATTAAGTTGCCATAATATGTTCAGTACATTATGTAGTATATAATACTCATGAAAGAGACAATTCCTATGGACCCCAAGAATAGAGTTATACATTCATAATTCTAGCTATGTGAAATTTACTACTGTACACACACACACACACACACACACACACACTATCGTTGGTTCACTTTGGGGCAACAATCATTTTTTACTAGATTAGACAAGTGATTATAAATCCAATATGGATGGAGAAGAGGCTCCACAACCTAGGACAAGGTGCCCATGTATTCATGAAGAAGGGAGGAAAGGTAGAAAATGAGCAAATGTAGGGTTTCAGTGGAAATTATGGCACTCTTTCTGTCCCAATTTGTAGGGCACTGCACAGTACTAGCCTTAGCCCAAACCTAAAGAAAGAAGAACCAATTATTTGTATATGAAAGCAGCAGCATTGAAGTCAGGGGTTGGTGAGCCCAGCAGAAGGTGGACCCGGTGAAGGGACCTTCATTAATCTACAGTCAGTGCTGGGAATGAGACCCCTCCCCACAGGAAGGGCATGATCAAATGGACAACATGTTGGAGTCAGGCAGAAGGAGCCTAAACTGGGAGCAACAGTAACTTCAGTTGGTTGCTCCCTCCTCAGAGCAGATTCCTGGGATTTCCTTGGACTGGGCTGCACCCCTGGCTGGGACCAAATGAGCTGTCCCAAATTGATTCCCTGTGCCTAGCACACACTAACCGGGTGAAGGCCCCTGAAGTTTGGCTGGCCTGGTGGGGAGGGTCAGGCAGGAGAGGGTGGAGGTCCCTTGCCAACGTGCTTTGGAGGAAACGTGGCCAACAGGGAAGGGGGCTGGGACCTGCACTGTAACCTGTGTGGAAGAAGCCGGGACCATGATGGGAGAGAGAGGCAAGAGGAGGCCCCCAGCCCAGAACCCTGAGAGTATGGATCCAGGAGAGGGAAAAACAAGGGAGACTGAGGGAAGCAAACATGCAACATCAGACATGACTTCAATGGACATTAAGAGATATCTTGGGGACCTTGTAGACAAGCTCAAAACTGAAATATTAAATCAGGTAAAGCAAGATATGAGTAGAGTAATAAAAGAAATGCTCTCAGGAAGCATCTCTCAGGATGATACAGACGGAAGAAGGAAGGAACACAAAAAAAGGAGAGAAACATTCGATAAGGAATATAAAGAAAATATAGAATACATGAAGCAGATTCAAAGAAACTACCAGGAAATTAAAAACTCCACCGAAAGCTGGCAAAACTCCTTAAAAGAAACTAAGGATAGACTATCAAAACTTGAAGACAAGTTGGCAGTGTGTGATGATGAAAGGAAAGATCTCTTTAAAATAACAAGGAAACAGGCAGTAGCAATACAAAGGCTAGAAGATGCAGAGAATCTACAATTTAAGAATAAGAAATGTGAACAAAGAAGCAGGAATACATACAGGCAAATTACAAAGGCTATTCACAGAAATAATTAAGGAAAACTTCCCAAGCATGGGAAAAGAAAATGACATTCGGTTATGTGACGTATACAGAACTCCAGCCACCTACAACCAAAACAGAGCTACACCCAGACATATAATAATCAAGATACCAGAAATTCAATATAAAAACAGAATATTAAAAGGCATCAGAGAAAAGAAACAGATTACCTATAAAGGTAAGCCCATCAGAATCACGGCTGACTTCTCAACACAGACCATCAGATCAGGAAGAGCTTGGAGTGAAGTATTCCAAGCCCTGAAAGAAAATAACCTCCAGCCCAGATTGATGTATCCTGCAAAACTGTCACTAGAAGTTGATGGAGAAACAAGATGCTTCCATGACAAAGAGGAACTGGGTGAGTTTGTGACCACCAATCCAACCCTACAGAGAATACTGAAGGACATTCTAGAGAGAGAAAAAAAAATTCCAGGATTTTAGGAACAGTGGCAGAAAGGCCTCAATGAGTGGGGCAGCAGTAGAATGAAGGAGAAAACTAGACAAACAAAGGCAGAAAAAAACCAGCATAGTAGAAATGAGGCAGAGAAGGATGGCTAGATTCTCTAACATAGATCACCTTGATACATTATATTGTTACCAGTGCACCAGGATTTAAAACCCACATTACTCACACTACTCTGCTTAGATGTATTATATTCTGTTCCAGTCATTCTACCTGTACTAGATTTGAGGGCACAGACAGTAATCCCAAAAATAACATGACATAGTACAGTAATCATCCTTAATTTCCTATTAACCTAATCTAAAGCTCTGTAAAACCTACACTGTTTTACCATGACTGATAGTAATCAAATCTGGTTTGTTAGATTGCTGTTTTGTATTGATAGATTTTATTCAAAGCTGTTATGATTGATAGTATCAAGTCTAAGAGTATAGGCAACTGCACTTAAGATTCACTAGAATATCCACTATGGTTTGATTATTACCTGCCTTTGAAGTTTTATACTGTCTCCAATGTTTTATTTTTACTAATATTGTTATGTACTGCTATATTCAATTATACTGCTATGTTCAATTATGCCTGATGATATAGACAATTCTATTGAAGATAATAAGAAACAACCCAATAATCATTGTAGATCAACTTGTACTGTGGTTTTATATGACTTTTTGGTTTCATGTTTTTATAGGAATTTGTTTTGTTTTGTCTTGCTAGGTTTTGTTTTTCCCTCTAATACAGAAAGGATAAAAATACATGTAGAGATTCATGTATGCATAGCTGTTTACACTCTCACTGTTTGAATATCTACTTTGTATGCTTTAATTTTGTAACTTGAACAACTATTTCTAAGAGGACAACATGTAATTTATCAACTAGTGATTTCTTATTGTTTAACTTTTTTTAAAATTCTGTATTATCTCTACCCTTTACATGCTTTTGTTTCTCTTTAAATAAAAAAGTTTAAAAAGTAAAGAAAAGAAAGCAGCAGCATCATATAGTGGTCCACAGTCTTGGGGCCATAATGCCTGGATTTGACTCTCAGCTCCAGCAGCTATACCCATCTTATCTTAGGTAAATTGTTTAATCTCTTTTGCCTCAGTTTCTCATTGGTAAAATGATGATGATGATGATGATGATGATGATGATAGTGATGGTGGTGGTGGTGCTGGCAATGATGATATCTGAAGAATAAATAGCACACATAAGGACTGTCAGCACCTTGTACCCATCACAAGAATACAAATTACAAAAATACTAAATGTTCCAACTGTGTTACAGGGACAGGATAATTTTTAAAATTATAATAAATGGCCTTTAGCACTCTGGAGCTATACTTCTCTCCTTCTCATCTGTGACCCTCTCCCTGCACTCACTGGGCCATCATTGTCCTGAGGGGAGCCATATCTCTTAAGAAGTTGCAGAACCTACATTCTCTCTGATACTTGAGAAGAAATTTTAAATCTTCTCTAAACTGAAGTTCAACAGATTTAGGAGGGAAGCAAAACAGAAGAGGCCATGATAATATCCATGGAAGTCTTTGTCCTTTATATGATCCCTCTCCCTTAAGACTGTTTCAAATGAAAAAAAAAAAAGAAAACCAGTAGAACCCCAAATGAGAGTAAGAACCTGATAGGAGAAGAGACCTCTGATTCATACCCCAACTAGACTCAAACAAGTCAACCTTATAGAATGTTCTGATCCACTACAGCAGGGCAGCAGTTGGAAAGAGATGGCTACAGTTGGTGCTGAATCAAAGAAGACCTAAACGGCTAATCAGAAAGGTGTGGGGAGCAATAAACCTTCTCTGTGTCCCAGAGGAGTGTGGAGAAGTTTCTCTGGGGAAAGGAGAAAGCCAACCTAGTCTTTATGCAGGGATAATACAGCAAAAATTGAGAGGCTCACACAGCTAAAAGCCAGTTAGGAACCTGATGCTATAATGGATGCCAGTGTGGTGGAGTACCAACACCTTTACACATCTTGGTGGGTACCAGAATGAAAAAGTGCCAACAACCAGACCCCTGATCCTCTGCCAGTCTGGATTCAAAGGTGGTTAGGAAGGATCAAATAGTGACCTAACTCAAGTATAAAACTGAAATAATGGCTTCAACTGAAATTATCTGAAATTAAATGTTTTTCCTTCTTGGAAGCTATGTGGAGATCAACATAGACAGAGAATAACTTGAGGTATGGGGAGAAAAATGACAGAGGGAGAAAACCTATAACTGTTAATTTATCAGACAGAGGAAATGGATAATATTTATATTCAACTGTGTCCTGTACTGTGATAATAAATTCTTCACAGCCTCAGGAATTCTGCACAGGCAGTCTTGGATATTGCTTCTAAAGGAAGAAGTGCCTTGGATGGATAGCCTGCTAGAAATGGCAGAAAAAGAAGATACATTAAGATATTGGGCAGGTAACTAAAGAATCAGGCATATGTTACTTACATGAATTAAGGAGTGACAATGTGGAACCCACTGCATTGGAAAACATCAGTACCTCCTGCTAGATAAAACTCTGGATTTGGAGGTCAAGCTTCAAATCTCAATCCCTTACTTAGTTCTGTTATCTTTTGGTCTCTCAGAACTCAACTTCATCACCTACAAGTAGTATTTCCAGGTTAAGCTTAAATGAGGGCAAGTATGGAGAGTAACCTCAGATAGGCAGATATGTGAAAGATGCTCAGTGAGTATCTGATGAAGAACAAAGCTCAGCCTCCAACCTCTTTACTTGCAGCTCCAGGCTGGTTTTTCACCCAGTTAATGTTCCTGCATATCACATATATGCCTATCTCTGGCTAGGTCACACCTTGCATGAGTGGACAACCCAGACCCATAATGTTTCCCCAAGTCAATTCAAGAGTTATTTGTCCTTTGAATTCTCACAGGCTGCATGTTAAATAGCCTTAAATTCCTATCAACACCACTGCAGGAACCATCACACCAAGACACCTCCACCCTTACTAGTTGTGCCTAGGAAGTGCCAGCATATTTCAGCCTTACATGACCTTACATAGCTGAAGATGTCTCATTCCAGAGACATTATGGAGTTTTACCTTATATCTGAGAAATAAGAGGTTATCTCAAATATACAGATGCTTATGGATTTCTAATTAAACCAGAGGAAAATTAGGCAGCAATATCAATATCCTATTGTCCAACTTAAATGGTTTTCAGGGTAGGGTTTTGAAGAGGGCTTCTTAGGGGTGAAGATGATGAAATCTTCCATCAGTTAAAAAAAGTATAGAATATTGGAAAGAGAGTTAAAAGGCATGGTTCCTTAAAGCCTCTTGGGGCTGGTGGAAAGGAAAAAAGGTACACTGGGAAAGAGCCTCAGACTGAGAGGGACCCCAGAGTCTTTCTCAGTGGAAGGTCCACATGCCTCCCTGACAGCTTGATGTATTTCAGTGTGGAAACTGCTGACCATACACTTTCTAAATTAGCACATATTTTTGGTTTCCTTGTTGTAGGTATTGAGAATTCTGTCCTAGCTCTGTCTGTATTCACTTTTCTCTCTCTCTAACTCATTTATGTATGGGTCCATATTTTTGATAATGAAGTCAAAGTGCCCTATTGTCAGGGTCTCCAGAAAAGAAAAAAAAATCCTGAACCCAAGAAAGCTGTGAAGGCAGCTGGGATTAAACCAAGAGGGAGGGATAAATTCAAACTGCTCTTCGTGAAATCTGGAAAACTTCATCAGCTTTTCCAGTTCTCTCCAGCCTGCACATCCCCAGGGACCTCATTGTCCCTAAAGAAACCTATTAGTGTGCACAGGATAATGAGACCCTCCAGTTCCTGGAACAAGAGGCTCAACAGGGAGTCCATTAATGCACACTTGGTAATAGGCTGCTGGAAACACCTGGTCCTCTTAGTACCCCACCCCAACTGCACTCCAGGATCCAGGCAAATGGCACCAACTTGGCCACTCAAACATTTTGTTTGAAGTGACTCGCCTGTAAGTCAGAAAACTTTTATTTGGTGGGTCCTGCTCTCATTTAGGGGATGGAATTGATATAGGTGAATGAAACTCCCAACTTACTAAAATTGAAGAATGAATTTTAGGAACAACAGAGGTGAAGAGTAGAATATATTTATTGAGAGAAAGCTTCTGTCTGAAGAGGGACAGAAGGGGGTCCTGAGCAGGTTGCCCCAGACTCTGTCTTTTCAGGGACTTTTTGTGGAGTAGAACCATGAGATTAGAAGGCTCAAAAGTGGGGAAAATGGGAATTTGCAAAGTGGGCATAAGATGATTCAGGCTTAATCCCTAAGGATTACACTTAAGGGTGTGCTTACATTTGTCTTGAAATCTGGCCTGCAGCAAGAAGTGTGTGTCCCCTCCAAGGTCATCAGACATCTGGTCCTCTTTGCCAGTTTCTTAAAGGGCCTAGCCCTGTCTAACTGCCTATAATATTTCTAACTGGCTCAACTGCCTATAACATTCCCCCCTCTGAATAAGTAACCCAAACTGCTGTGAGGGGAAATGGGCAGAAGACCAATCTAGCTACTTCAGGCTGAACAGGGTTGCAGAGTTTGAACAGCAGTCAGAGGTGCTTCCACAGAGATCCTATCTAGAGGCCCTTGATAGACACCAGACATTTTCATCTTGGGTATGTGCACAGCTTTAAATCTGGAGGAGAAAAAGCCAAAGAAACAGTTAAGTATGCATAGGCCAAAGAGTAGAATTAATAAGACAATTATGAGTATAGTTCCACATCATTTGAGATGCTTGGTCTTGTGGATTTTCAAAAGCAAAAAGAAACTGAGAATCTGTATGTAAAGGAATACAAAAGAAGGCATCATTTAAGTCCAGCACTGAAAACCAACTGGCATCTTCTGGGATCTGAGAAAACAGAATGTATGGATTTGGTACCACTGGGTGAATGGGCACTACTGCCTCATTCATTAATCTAAGGTCCTGTACTAACCTCCATTCCCCATTGGGTTTTGGATTCCCAAGATTGGAGTATTGCATGGACTATTACAGGGCTTAAGTAAGACTTGTGCCCCTAGACTATCAGTTATAGATATTAATCCTCTCTTAACTTTGGGTCTTAAAGGATATTGTCTCTGATGAGGAAAAATAGTAGAATCTCTGAGGTGTATCTGTATTGGGGCAGCTCTTATTGTCTTACCTATTTTACCTTTAATTGCCCATACTTCATGATTTATTTCTGTCTCCATGAGGGGAAGGCAGTGTACCTGACCTGGGTGCATATATATCACAGTATCTAAACATGATAAAATATCTCTTCCTAAGAGGGGAACTGGACTTTCAGGCATAATCAAAAATGAATGTGTAAAAAGAAAACCATCCCAGTTACAGCTTAAGGGTTGAGAAAAGTACCAAATTACCTCATCACCAGTGACTCCTTTCACTGAGGTATGGCAACTAGAAGGAAGACCAGGATTGAAAAGAAGGACCGAGAGGCTTGCGTCCATATCCAGCAATAGGCTCTTATCTTTTCCCTCTATAGTCATGATTACCTGGGGCTCCTCTGTGGAGATGACAGTCCAGCCAGAGGGAGAGGGCAGCAAGTGTCCTGGGGCCCTTTAGTCCTGCTGGACCAACTGATAGGATGGGCCTGAACCCTGGGGCTTTGGCCTCAGAGAGCAGTCTGACCTCCAGTAGTCACCTCTGCAGTTGGGGCATGGCCCAGGAAGCTTGAGTGCCATCCCCCTTAAGGTGACCTGGCTTGTGGCAGTGATAGCAGGTAACTGTAATTGAGCTCTTCTTGGAGCCCCAAGAATCAGACTTAGGGTCTGTTTCTCTTAAATCTGCAGCAAAAGTTGCAACTTTTTCTTAGTTTGTTTTTTCTCCTTAATTTCTGTCTCATCACAGTTACAAAATACTGAGGAGGCAACATTTACTAAAGTAACAAGTGAACTATCTAGAGGAAAAGCTACCTTTTGTAGCTTTTTTCTAATATCTGAGGCTGACTGTGTGATAAACTTGTCTTTAAGGATAATTTGTCCCTCTATCAAATCAGGATTTAAAGAAGCATATTTTATTAATGCTTCATGTAATTGATCTAAGAAGGCAGAAGGGTGTTCATTACTTTCTTGCTGAATAGCTGGTAACTTAAAATAATTGAATGGTTTAGTTCTCACTCTTCTTAACCATTCAAGAACACATGTCTGGAAATGTTTTCTAATCCAATCACCCATCTGGTCATTAGCCCAGTAAGGGTCTTGCATAGGGACTACTTGGCTCCAGTGGAAACTGGTGGTTCCCCTGGCTGTTGATTTGCTGAACTTCTAAAATTAACAATATAGTATTCATCTCCAAAGGCCATAGCAGCCTGTAATGCTGACTGTCTCTCACTAGAAGTCAATGTCTGATTTAAGAGTAACATTACATCTTCCCAAACTAGTTCATATACCTGAGTAAGTTCTCTAAAGACCTCAGTGTGCTTATCAGGGTCATCTGAAAATTTCCCAAGATCTGATTTTATTTGTTTTATGTCACCAAGAGAGAAAGGAACATGAATTCTGGAAGTTCCACATCTTCCCTGTATTTCCTGTAAAGTATAGTGCCCCTGAGGAGCTTGCTTAACCCCAGCTAAGTGGGGGTGGGTGTCATCCTGTAGAAGCCAGGATTATAGCTGGTCTAGAAACCTTATCCTTAAGGCTGGAAGGGCAAGTTAGGGAAATCTCAGTTTCCATAAATGTGGGGGTAGATTTAATTAAGGCTATTTTATCCTCAGCTTTCAAAGATTCAGGAGGAGTGATTTTAGGCTCTGAGGCAGTTGATGCCTTAAGGGTCTGGGGGGCTGTGTTTTCCCATAGCTCACATTTATATTTAGAATATAAATAAGGAGTATTTCTCAATGCATAGAAAATCTGAACATAAGATAACTCTGACCATTTTTCCTCCTTTTTACAGTATGTTTCTAGTTGCAAAAGTGTATCATAATTAATACTTCCCTTGTGTTCCACTTTGGCTCTAGGGGGTAGATAGACCACTCACTCCTACAGAGAAACACCAATTGACTCTTTTTCAACATGGAAGGGTCGAACATCTCCCAGTGCTTAAGAATGCATTCCAAAGGAGAGAGAGGCTTTGGCATTGAGTTGCCCATGTCTATCATATAAAAGCAATATGTAAGAATATGAAACCTTTTGTAACAGGAATTGAACTCAGGAAACTCCATTAAGCTCTTTAGCCCTGTAGGGAATGCTTAAAGAAAGAAGTATAACTACTACTTTTGTCTATCACAAAAAGGTGGGCTACAGCATTTCAATTCTAGGAGATTCCCTTGGAAATAGAGACAACAAATAAACTTGAGGAACTTTGCCCTGTGCCCTTGGGCAAATTCTCCAAAGAATTTGTGCTCTCAAATTACCCAGGCAATCTTTTTTAGCTGAGGGACATGGCTATGTTTTATTTAAATTTCTATATAGTTGATACTCACAGGTAAAACTTATAAATTATCACCTAGCAGGCACATCTAATCTTGATACAACATGTAGTAAGTGATTTCAAAATGTTAAAATACATTCAGATTTCTGAATAAATGTAGTAGTTATAGCACATACTTATCTATCCTCTAAGTTTGGACAACTCCACCATTTCACATTATCAATGTTGTCCTACATATATGGATTCTAATATTTAATGGAGGAAAATCCTAAGTATTTTTCAGAGCCTGAAACTCTTGGAAAGTTATATTTCATAATATAACTTTCCTTTCAAAATTTCAGAATAATTATACATGTTGTTCTCATTTTGCATTGTAATGAAAACATTTAGATATATCATCAAAGTTTCTTTTTTCTGTTTTTATTTCAATATTGAACCTTAACATAAATGGTCAACACTTGTATGTCTTATTATAATCACAATTAATTATCTCATTGTGTTTGAGATTTCACTTTTTTTGCATTGTACTACTATCAATAATTTAATTATAAATAAATCCCACTCTATGATTTGCTTAACTGGTGACATCAATATAATTCATTCCCTTGGTTATATTTTCTAACCTGAATCTTAGAATCTAACTATAAACTGAAACTCATGTTGCAAATTATCAGACATGCTTTATATGTTTCTCTACTAATTTTGAACATTCATTATTAAAATTTGCTTTATTTCAAAAGAAAAACCTAAGTCCTTCTGATTGATTCAAACTCAATGAAAAAATTGAACTAATGTGAATTTCTTTTATTTCATCATTTCCTTGTATCAATGTGTGTATCTGTCTCCAACCTGGCCAAAGACAAGTGGTTTTCCGGATAAACTAAATCTGATTCCTTCAGTATTTGTAATGTGAAGTAGCATACTAAAATTCTTATAAGATCTTTAAACCTTTAAAAATATAACCCTTTCTAAACTGTTTTCTCTGCTCATTCACTCTACTCTTGGTTCTTCTCTTAGAGATCTTATGCTCTTTCCTTCTCCTCTTCTCTCTTCCCTGCATTCCAACTTACTCTTTTCTCTGTTCTGCTCCTTTCTCCTCTCCTCTCTTTTCTTCTTCTCAATTTAAAGACAGTAACTTGTTCACACACTATTTATTCTACAGGAGCTGTGAAATCTGGAGCAGGACATATTGAGGTAAAACCTAGCTCAAATTTTAGTAATTTGGGTTCTATTTGCATTAGTTTTGTTAGTCTCTTTGAACCTCTCATTCTTTTATGTCTTGAAAAAAATCAATTTTTTGGGTGTTAAATCTCATGTGATTATCTTAATGTGTTATATTTAACCTTACTGCTTCCAATTCTTTCTTTCTTTGTTTCTTTCTTTCTTTGTACTGGGAATCTAACTCAGGACCTTGTGTTTGCCAGGCAGGCCCTGTGCCATTGAGCTATATCCCCAACCCTTCTTTTTGCTTCTTGAACTCACTTACCTCACATCTGAGTAGCAGGAGACTGAGAATTTTAAGATCCAAATAGAAAAACATGTGATTAGTCACACACACACACACACACACACACACACAAATCTATTGGCATAAAATAGCTCAAAATAGACTCATTGCGTCAGAAAAAAAGTAAAAGGTAGAGTTTTTAATTAAACCAACAGTATGATTTGAGGATTTTTGTGAGAATGAGATAACAGCATAAAGAATGTTTTAGAGGCAAATCAATCTGTGACTGTCTTACTCATTTGCCCATCTCTGGGACAAGATAACCAGCAGCTTAAGGAAGGGGAGTTTTACTTTCACTCATAACTTCAGTCCATATGGAGCTGACCCCAAGGCAGATACAGCATGGTGGTAGGACACAGAGGAGAGCTGTTCAACTCATGATGGGCAGGAATCACAGAGACAAAGGGAGGCATCAGGACAAGCATGCACTCTTTTAGTTCACACTCCAAGTGCTCCATGTTCAATCAGGCCCCATCTCATAACAGCACATTGAACTACCAAACTCATCGTTGGTTGAATTCAACAATGACTATAGAAAATGACCTTTCAAATGCATCAGTCTTTTGAGAGACATTTTACTAAACCCTAACAGGTACTGTCTTAGTTGCTCTCTTGTTGCTGGGACAAAGTAATCCACATCCACAACTGAAAGGAGAAAAGGTTTATTTTGGTTCACAGTTTGCAGAGGTTTCAGTCCTTAGTCAGCTGACTCCAAGGCATTACCTATGAGAATCAGTTCATGGCATGGCAGAGCAGAGCAGAGATCAAGGGAGAAAGAGAGATATATACCATTCCAAGTTGGCTCACAGAGACCCACATAAAGTCTTTCCAATTGTAGCCAAGCAGGTGGTAAGCAACCATTCATATTTTACATGTGCAGGGTGCATGATGGGAGAGCTGCATTGTATTCAATAACATAGGAATGCCTAGGGCAAGTGGGTAGCATACAGCATGCACAGGGAGTAAGAATCCTCAGGTTTTCTCCCAAGCTTCAAGCAACACATGCATAGACTTGCACAGAAGTTTCAGGGTCTTTTAAAATTATAGATAATTGGAGGCACTATTTTGTCTTGAAAAGGCCAGAGGAGTACTATAGCCAGACAAAGACAGGTCACTCAGGGATCATGTTCTAGATTTCAGGTAGGTACAAGCTTAATAATATTCTTAATACCCAGCTTTTATAATTATGGTAGCTAAATTCTTGAGAAAAGCTGTGTCCCTGCAATTCTCCTAATGTACCATCTATAGAGAAAGCTTAATTTGGTGCTCATTTTAATGGAAAAATGTGTAAGCCATTTCTCTCACAGTAATTATCACTTATTCAAGGTTTCATTCTCTACAGCTTCAGTTACCCAAGATCCACCAGTCTCAGCACGGCTCCATGGTCCTCTTTCTGACATTTCCTCAATGGTGACCTAATGCTATGTTAATTCTTTTATCATTTTCATCACTTTATCTTACCACAAAAGCATTGCATCATTGCCTATCTTTAAAAGAAGAATGATAAATACAGAATGATAAATAAGCTATTTTCAGAGACAGACCACATTTATATATGTATTTATTACAGTGTAATCTCAAATTAGTCTATTTTTTACTGTTAATTTCTCTCTGTGACTAATGTATAAGTTAAACTTTATCATAGGTAGGTATGCATGAGAAAAAGTGTGAATATAGAGAATGTAGTACTCTGTGATTTCAGTCATCCACTAGGGTCTCAAAAATATTTTTCCACTCATAAAAGTGAATTCTTGTGTTAAAATAAACATTGAGTGATGACAGTGGAGCTAAGAAACAGTAAATTGATAACAAACAAGGTGGGGATTGTTCAGACATTTTTCCTGATGATACATATCTATGTTTTGTGTTCACACTTTTTTTCAATTTATTAACATGAATAGACATGGATTTAAAGAGGGATTTTCATGCAATTTATTGCATTCAAAATTTTTCTAAGACTATTTTACTTGCACCATATGTTTTAAACATCACTAGTAAAGAACAAAAGAAGTTTTGTTTTGTTTTGTTTTGTTGTGGTTTTTTGAGACAACATCTCATTCTAATTCCAGTTGGTCTTGAACTCACTGTGTAACTCAGGCTTGTCTCAAACTCCTGGCAAAACTCTTGCGATGGTGCTAGAATTTCAGGCATGCACAACTCCTGGCTCAAGAGAAATGTTTTATCATCACTAATAGGAAGTTTAAAGATATTTATTAATGGCAAACCTGTCAGTGGTTTGTCTGCATTTTACTATCTAATGTTACAATGGAACAATGGATTTTTTTATAACCTGCATATTTGTATCCACCCTCATTCCAAGATTTATGTTGAAGATGTAAACTGCATATGATGGTGTTTTGAAGTTGTGACCTCTGTGAGGTAACTGTCTTTAGATGAGATCATGAAGGGACCATCGGTGATGCAAGTAACACATACATTCATAATGTGGCAGCCAGAAGTTGTTCTCTCTTTCTCATTTTCTCTTCATAACACCAGCGAATTCACACATACTCTATCTGCCATACAGGGAGAGGACCTTGTCAGGAAATGCATCACTGGAACATTTATCTTGTGCTTTTCAACTTACAAAATGGTAAGAAATACATGCTGCTTATTTAACAAGTAGCTCATTGTATTTTCTGATATCTCAAATTGACTAAGACACAGATCAATTATCAAAAATTCACATAACATCTTCAGGCTGATTATAGAACTGGAAAGGTCCAGACCATCAGCAAAATGCACTCTGCAGGGAAACAGAGTCCCCAGAGGTGGTTAGCATATTACTCTAAATGTTTTAATTTGAAAATATTATTGACTTTCAAAACAAATAATCTTTAAAAAGTGCTCAAATCTATTTTCTAAGAATATCTTGTCTCATTGCTTTTCTTAATTCAAGGTAATTTTTCTGTACAAAGCAACATATCATGCATAATTTTTAACTTTAGATTGTGTTTTTGCTTTTCAGCATGCCATAGGTATCATGGTGCTGTATCTGGAGCTTCACATTTTCTGCTTCATATCTTGGCTGACAAATATTCCCTTTATCATATAAAGAAATAACACAACTAAAAGAAAAAGGGAAATCATCAGGAAACACTCACTGAGTATTCATGCTCTGCCAGAATCTACTCCCAAACAGCCCAGTACCCTTCCCATTATCAATTTTCTAGGCACACAGAAAAGCCTATTTACTCTTAATTAACATAATGCACAAATGTAAATCTTTTTTTTAACTACCTGTTGTAAGATATAAACAACTGTTAAAAGCTACCTCAGTCTTATCTCTGAAGATAGAGATAATCTAAGTAATCTGAAGATTAGCTGAAAGGCTTGGTGAGAGTTCCTGGTCTACTAGCAGAGAAATAAGATGATAGATAAGTGGAGATTTTCAGTGGTCATGAGCAAATGTCCTCTGGGAAACCTTTGGGTGTACACCAGAGAGTTGTCCTGGCCAGGAAACCTCATTTCTCAGTTTCTATATGTTGAGATAACCAGAGATCAGTCTCCAGAAAGGAATCCAGCTGTCTGTCTGGTCAGCATTCCATTGACTCCATCAGCCACTGGCTTCAATGGGGAGTCACCAAACAGATGCTGGGGAAACTCTCCTCTGCTTTTGAGGGTGGCAGCTGCTATAAGAGTGATTAATTCACTGGCAGAGTAACCACTGTTCATCAAAATTCTATAAGGGATAGTTAAAAAGCCTGAGCAAGATCATTATCTACTGTTCTATGACTTTATAATAAAGGTTTTAAAGCCACAACTTGAGAGACTGGAGAGCCTCCTTATTCTAATGTGTTTAGGTCCCCTATGTGTGCTGTTTCTGGGGATAGCTTCTTCCACTGTCATAGGAAGCTGGTGCTGCCCATTGTGTCTCAGGTTTAATCTCCAAAGGAGATTTTCCCAGAACACTGAACCAGGATATGGCTCTTATGTGTGTTCTCCTGGACAGATACAATTCCAATCAATGTCTCATCTGACCCAGAGATGGGGTATGTGTCCTTTATCTAAGATGACTTCCCTGTCTTCGGCATTACCACACACTCATTTTCTATGGGCTTAACTAAGAGTCTTGAGTTTTTTCTGACTTTACATGCCTATAAGGAAAGTACGAAGTAGAAAATGAGTAGAGATAAAGTCAAAGTTAGGAAATTGAAGCAGAACAGGCTTGACATTTCCTCTAGAGTATAGAGGAGGATCAGAGCCAGTCTGTCTCAGTGAAACCTGTCCTCCAAGTCTTAAGACCAGCCACCAGTCTAGTGCTGCTTATATGGTGGAAGGAGTCCCAGTTTTTTATTGTAGGCATATATGTTTTCTAAGTCTGAGCTAGGTTTCCTTTTAAGAGAACCATTTTACAGAAATCAGAGGTGTTCTAATATCTCTTCTAATGCTATTGTCTAAACACAGTCAAGCAAGGAGCACCAGCAACTTTAGCAACTAATTTAAATTTAACTTGTACAAGAACAAAATAATAATATACCATTAAAGAAATATCATAACTTGTAAATTTTGCATGTTTTAACTTAGATTTACAAGATTTTAATAAAACTATATGAGACAAAGCAATTAAAAAACAATGGGCAAATAGCAAGCAATTATTGCAATGGGTTATAAACAATGGGCAAACACAAAGCAAAATTTGAAACATAAAATTTTTTTACCTAAACAAGTCCCGGTCCAGAGTCTATGAAACAAAGGCAAACTCTCACCTCTGTTCCATGATCTCGGTGGATGACCTCCAAGTGATATAGGTGAATGAAATTCCCAACCTACTATGTCCATGAGTTCGTGTTCTCTAAAATCAAAGAGTGAATCTTAGGGAACAGCAGAGGTGAAGAGTAGAATGTATTTATCAAAAGAAAGCTTCTGTCTGAAGAGAGACAGAAGGTCCCAAGTGGGTTGCCCTAGACTCTGTCTTTTCCAGGGACTTTTTATGGAGTAGAACCATGAGATTAGATGGCTCAAAGGTGGAGAAAAATGGGAATTTCCAAAGTGGGCATAAAATGATCCAGACTTACTCCCTAAGGATTGCACTTAAGGGTGTGCTTGCATTTGTTTTGAGATCTGGCCTGCAGCAAGAGGTGTGTGTCTCCTGTTTTGAGATCTGGTCCTCAACAAGAAGTGTGTGTCCTCTCCAAGGTTATCAGACACCTGGTCCTCTGTGCCAGCTTCTTTGAGGGCCTAGCCCTGTCTAACTGCCTATAATATTTCTAACTGGCTCAGCTGCCTGTAACAGTAAGTCATCATTTCATCCTTGAACAATTGTTTCTCAAAGATTAGTGTTGTAGTCAGGAGTTGTACAGAGAAAAATTAGAATAAGGACATGGAATTTATAATATTTTTATGATGATCACCCAGAGTTAACACAAGAAAATGCAGGAAATTTATCCACAACACCAAAGACATAGAATATTTAGCCAAGGGCCTGAATCCCACAGCAATGTCCCATGAGTCCTGATGAAGACCCAGAGCTCATGACAATGTCTCCCACAAGTCCAACTGGAGGTCTAGAGCCCACAAGAAGGACAAATGCCAGTCTCTTTTACAGATCTGTGCTGGGAAGGCCCAAAGGTCAGCTGTGGAAGCCAGAAGGTCTATGCCAGCAGGGTGAAGGAGTTATACTGATATGTTGATGGTTCTATGCTGGAGCCAAGAAGTCACACCCACAACAAAGACCAGGCTGTCCTGAAAAGCACCACTGCCATCCTCAGTGACACGGAGGCCCTGAGCTCCTCCAACAGCCGAGTACATGCCAGGAAACCTGTAATACTCTGATCAACCACTAACCACCTGCACCATCATCTTGTTCTGTATGCGCCATCATTTTAGATTTAAGTCCTTGTTCTTGTCACGAGATAAGTTTCGGTTTAATAAGCCTCAGCTGTTTCTCACAAAAGTTTCCTTTTCCCCGGAATGATGCTTCACCTGCCGCCCTAAATGACCAACCAGCTCACTCCCCGTGTTCTTGTCAGCCTACCCACCAATCGGCTGCGTTGCTCCTCTATAAAAGTAAACTCCCTTAGTTGTGAGGCGCGCAGTCTCTAGACTGGTTACCGGAGGCTGCATCGCCAGGCCTGGCAATAAAACTCCTTCACCTTTGATTAATTGGATTGAATTTTTATTCCTTAGTCGGGCTATTACAAAACCAGTGTGATGAGTTCATCCTGGAGACAAAGCAGCACATGTCTTCCTCTCCAGATCCAGGAAGCAATGCTCGATGTGAGGACCAAAGCTTCTCCAGGAGAACCAATGGCTCAAACAGCAACACATAGGAGGACCCACAATGCCTCAATGCCTCAGTGCCTCAGTGCCTCAATGCACCAATGCCTAGCCTTTCCTTCTCCACATCTCTATTTATGCTGGCAACTTTCCTCAGGTGAAACATTTACTCTCAGCACCATGCTGATGTAATACAGCTGGCATTAAGTTGACCACCAGTTTTTAATCCATAACAATTAGTATCTTACTCTTTTCTTGCTGCTGAAACAAAACACCCAATGACCAAAGTTAAAGGGGTAAAATTTTATTTAACTTACAATTGGCAGAGGTTTGGCCCATAATTGGCTGGCTCCAAGGCAGGGTGACACATAGCAGAGGTGCAACTGTTCATGGCAGTGGAAGACAGTAAAAGCAATAGGGGGTAGTGTTATAGGCAGTTGAGCCAGTTAGAAATATTATAGGCAGTCAGACAGGGATAGGCCCTCAAAGAAGCTGGCACAGAGGACCAGATATATGATGACCTTGGAGGGGACACACACCTCTTGCTTCATGCCAGATCTCAAAACAAATGCAAGCACACCCTTAAGTATAATCCTTAAGGATTAAATCTAGATCACCTTGAGAAGCCAAGAGTCATAATCCCAATCCCCAATGGGAGGAGTCATTGATCTCTAAGAATGCCTGCTTCCTACATGACTTGCTTTCCCATTTGTCCCCATGTATCAATTTTACCTAAACTATTGATCTTATTGGCTAACTATAGTTATGTCCCACCTTGTGACTATCTGCTTTATGAGTTCCCAGTCTTCCCCCACCTTGAATCCATGGTTTTACTCTATAAAAGTCCCTGGAAAAGACAGAGTCTTGGACAACCCACTCAGGACCCCCTTCTGTCTCTTTCAGATAGAAGCTTTCTCTCAATAAATACATTCTACTCTTTACCTTTCTTGTTCCTAAAATTCATTCTTTGATTTTAGAGAACACAAACTCATGGACACAGAAGGTCAGGAGTTTCATTCCCCTATATAAGTAGGAGAGGGAGAGAGGGGAAGAGGGGAGAAAGGCCTTTCTCTATCTTATATTGTATCTAATATAATGGGATTAGGGCGGTGCCAACCCAATCAGTGGATTTATCCAGCAATCACTTATCCTTAATCCCAGAACCCTTCATCCCAGCATTGCATTACAAATTAATCACACACTCTAGATTCAACCACTTCTGAAAATTTTTTTAAAAATAAAAAAAAGACCACATCAAGGAGATAACTAGACACAAACCATAACAGTTCCTATTTTTTTTTTTGTCTTTTTGAGACAGGGTCTCTTTATGCAGTTCAGGCTGACCTTAAGCTCACTTTGTAGCCCAGGTTGGTCTCAAACTTGCAACGATCCTCCTGCCTCAGCCTCCTGAGTGCTGGGATTACAGGCATGAGCCACCATGCCTGGCAATGGTTACTATTATAATCCCTAACATTGTGTACAGTCATCTAAAGTATTGTAATCTTCTTTCTAGTTTTCCTCACAATCCAAAAGGTTATAATTGTAATCCCACTGAGATGTTATTGGAATCCCAACAAGCTAATTCCAATCTACCACCTCCAATGCAACCCACAGCAAGAGTAAAGACACCAAGACATATTCCAAGTTAAGGGCAGCCAAGGGGTCCTGAGTCCAATCTCTGTGAGGATGCACGGACAAAGGCCCTGATTTTAGGCCTCTCCCAGAATTTATTATCTTGTGAAGAAGGAAGTGGCTCAGGGATGAGTGACAGTGAGGATGGTGGGAATTACATGAGTAATTTGAGCTGGCTAGTCAGGTGGGGAGAAAAGCATCTCTGCAAAATGCAGAGATAAAGATATGCAGAAGATCAATTTATATAACCCAATTAAGATAGCAACTGAATTGTTTTAGGAGGCTGTTGCTTCTTTTTCTGATATGTAAACTTTTGTGAGGGAGTCACAGCCTCTTTACCTTGAGGCTCATACCCAGTTGACATTCCCAGAGCTATTGGCTCTAACATCCCGCTGTTCTCATATCCTTTGTGGAGGACACTATGGAAGGAAACAGGATACTGTGGGTTTTACAGATTATATACCAGTACCTCAGCTAGCCTTATTTGCAATGCTTAGAGCCAGTTGAAGAGAGAAGGAAATACCACAACCAGCTCTCTATATATCAGTATAAGTAAATAATTCTCCAATTAATCAAAGTTGCAGTAATTGTTTTGCATTCAAGGGGTGTCACTGGAGTTGTTTCCCCCAGTTACCTTGCAGCTTAAAGAAGTATGTCGTGAATACTTAGATTAACATAGAACAGCTGTTCATTTCTGAGACAAAAAAAAAATCATTCTCAGGGCCCAAGGGACATGGTGGCTGGCATGGCAACTCCAATTTAAACTTAATTTTCAAATTCTAAACATACTCCATTGTTGTCCACATTTCCTCTGATAGAAACCATTTGGTGCCTAGGAGAACCTAATCTTATATAGAGAGAAACAGCTGTGTAGCAGCCCCCTCACCTTCCTGGGTAGTTATATTCCTCAGAAAGCACCACATACCTTGCCTTGATAGTTTCTTCTCAATCTTGTACTAAACCATCTCTGCCTACAGAGAACACACCTATGTTAACTTCTCACTTTGAGGTCAATACTTTGTAAGTCTTGAGAATCAATACATGTCCATAGTTCACATATTGGCTATGTGATCTTGAGTAAATTGCTAATCTCCCTTTATTACAGTGAAGTTAGAATAATATCATCTCTCCTGCTATATTGGTGTAAATCTATGAGAATTAATGTCAGGAAGGCACTCTATCAAGAGGGGAAAGAAGAAAATGACCATTGTCCTTCCTGCCTGTGGCATATCAAGCTGAAGGAGGCAAGAAGCCCCAATTTTATATTAAATTTATGCTATTGGACATTGAATTACCAGTTTAAATTTCTTTATATTAACTTATACTAACAAAAAATTCATAGGACTATCTGAGTTTTCAGCTAGTTCCAGAGGTAAAATTAGTCCCATGGTCTGGGATTGTGGGAGACAAAGCAAGTTTCTTTATAATGATATGAACCTATGTGATTATTAAGCATTAAGAGTAACACCATTAATGGTTAGGGTATCAGTCATAACTCTTTATTTGATTTAAGTGAATAAAGGGCATTTATCAATTCTGTTACCTGAGAAGCCCAGAGATAAATTCATTTTGGGGAACTCAGGTGAAACCATTAACATGGTCTCTCTCTCTCTCTCTCTCTCTCTCTCTCTCTCTCTCTCTCTCTCTCTCTCTCTCTGTGTATGCCTCATTCTCTCCACCATTGTTACTGCATTACAACTATTATTTTCTTCCCATGTAGACTGGTTTTATTTGTGCAGAGAGCACAGCCCAGGCATTTAGCTATAGGCTTTCAAAATTCCAGGTTAGCTGCAAAAGAGAAAGAGTCTCAATTTCATATCTATTAAGTAAAATCACAAAGGAATAACTGATTTGAAGCTTGGACTATGTGTCCACCAGTTACTATCTAGAGGGCCAGAGTACTTAATTGGCAGGCTCCCCAGAGCAATATTGCATGGAAGAAATATCTTTCTCCAAAGAAAATGGGCTGGGACTACCTGAATGGAGCAGGTATGCTCACCAGAACAAAACAACAAATGCCATAGTGATCCCCACCATGTAGCATAAGAAACTGATGTTCACAGATGTCAATATTTTAGTCTCCCACCCCTGCTTTTTTGGTGTCAAATCAAAGTCAGGATCTTATGCTTGCTAGGCATGCACTGCACTGCTGAGTTATGTTCCCAGCCCTCAAATATGTCAATCTTTGAGTCAGAAAATATGTAATGGTGTTATAACAATTAATATCTTACTCTGGGGACCTTTGCTTATGCTCTTTCAGTCAGTGATGTGTTCTCCTCCACCAAAGACCAGCCTATCAAACTTGTGCTCATTTTTTTCAGTACTCAGCTCAGATATCACCTCCTCTGTGAAGCTGCTCATGATTCCCAGGAATGAAAATAAATTGATCCTTTCACTGTGCAGTAGTCTACATTTTTGCAGAGGTATCAGCCTTGGCTGTAGCAGAATCAGCTGTGTAGCTGGTTTAAATGCCACACTTTCATCCAATCTTCCCTGTCCTCCAAAGCACAAATATTCTTCTCTATACTTATAAAAAATTAGAACTTTTTAAACATAATTTTTATATCAACTTATTCTACAATGATCAGGTAGATTATTACTTTTATGTAGGTTTTGATTTGGTACACCCAAAATCTACTTTTTTTGAATAAAACAGACACACCTTTCTTACTTCTCAGTGGTTTCAAAATATGTTCATGGATTTTTGAAACTTCTGCCTGCAAAACAGTGTAATTCCCCTCCTCTGAGTATGGATTGGCACTAGTGACTTGTTTCCAATGGTTTGAATAAAAAATACTGCAATAGTATGAAAATTTGTTAATAAATGGTGTTGCAGCTTCCTCTGGATCCCTCCTAAATTGCTTGCTCTGGGTGAAGTAAGCCACAACAATGCTATTGTAAGAACCCAGCCTATGGACAACCCACAGGGAGTGGGCATCTCTTCTGCACACCTGCAGTCCCAGTCAAGCCTTCAGATGTCTGGCTGCACCAAAAGAGACACTAAGCAAGAGCTTCCCAGATAAGTCGCTCTGTAATTTTTTTTGATGTGTTTTTCTCTTCTTTTACTTTTTTTAAAAGATAAAAATGGCTCAGAATTTCAAAAAATTATGGGAAATTAATACTAGTTAATATATTGCATATTGTTGATTGTGAAGAAAACCAGATAAACTATTGTACCTATTGTTATTATCCCAATAATCTGCTGTTAAGTTCTGTACCAATTCCACTGCACTACCTCAATTGGCTTTGTCCTGTCTTGTTCTGATGTATTTTACTACCTTCAAAATAAAGTAAATAAATAAGATAAAATAAATAAAATTAAAAATAATAATAAATAAGAAAAAAAATTTTAAAGTAAATAACAACAACAAAACAGATCAGTAAGGTACTGAGCAACCTGAAACATGATATAACTAAACAGATAATGGACTTAAAAAGCAAAAGTAGGGAAAAGAAAGTGCTCTAAAGGATATAACTGCATGTACCTTTAAGTGTGTAGGATTGATGACCATGTTGCTAAGTTTTTGTTGGATCAGTGAACAGAACTGTTTGCAGCCTCACTGTTTTAATGTCCACTTTGTATGCTTTAATTTTGTAACTTGAACAACTATATCAAGGAAGACAATATGTAATGTATCAACTAGTGATTTCTTACTTTTTTTTTGAAATTCTGTATTGTTTCTACCCTTTTTTCTGTTTTGCTTTTTTTCCCTCTCTTTAAATAAAATAAAAAAAGAATTTATTCTTTGGTTTCCCCTTCCCTTTTGTCAAGGTTCTTCTATAGGACAACTCTTCACATTTTTCTGGGCGTATTTTCATGATCCCTCTGTTAGTCAGCTTTCTGTTGATAACAATGACCTAAAAAGATTGATTTGGGCTCACAGTTGTAGAGGTTCAAGCTTGTGATCAATTGGCCTATCACTTTCAGTTTGTGGCAGCACATCATAGCAGAAGCATGTGATGAAGCAAAGCCACTTACCTTATGGCAGCAGGGAAGAGTGAAAGAGAGAGAAAGAAGCCATAGTCCCACTATCTTTTTCATGGCATACCCCCCAAAGCCTGAAGATCTCCTGATAGCCCCCATGGTATAAAACTCCCAGTAGTGATATTCTGGGGAGCAAGTCCATAACAGACCTTCAGGGACTGCTTAAAATCCAATCTACAGTAGTCCCCACACAGGTCCCTGATGTCACATGCTTCACAATATACCAGGAAATCCCAGGGTATCACATTGCTTTGCTAGTTTTGAGGCATTACTGAGTTGTGCCCACCTGAGCCCATGTAGCTCACACAAAGCTGTACACCAAACAGTAGCTGGAGCAGAATAAGTGGGCCAAAGCTCTAGCAGATAGAGTGGCACAGGAGAAGCTACTGAGACACCTGATATGGCTGGCAGTGTGCTAACTGCACAAGTCCTCAAAACCCAGATCTGGAAAAGAGTAAGACTATGGGTAAAGCCAGCACAAATAGCATCTGTAATTAGCCTCACTCCAATCAAAGGGACCTGGACATAAACTCAGAGATTGCCATCAATAAATTCAGACACTTAAATAATCTAATTGCAGCCTGAGGGAGTTGCCATAAACAGAAGTGGAGGGTCTGAGTCGCATTACAACCTGGAAGTCCAGAAAGAAAGAAATGGGCAGTAGCTCCCAATCACATCCAGAGGGGGGCATACATGTAGCCTGTGAGGCAGGCACACCTCCAAACGAAGATGACTAACTGCCTCACAGAATTTAGTGACACCAGCCTGAATGTGCTCTTACAACTGAGTCCTCTTGTCATAGACTTGGGCTCCACAGCTAACTGCTCCTCTCTCATTCATCTGCCTGAGTAAACTTCCCAAAAGGAGCTCTGACATATAAGCAAAAGGATTAGATTCACCTGATGATTCCAAGGTATGAACTACTCAGCCCACTCAAGAGTGTAAGTACAACTGCCACTCATCTACTCAGTTAACTGCTTGTGCCACCCCTGTGGTCATGTAATGGGATGACTAGCCAGATGCTTCTGCAGAGTGCTCCAGCCCCTCTGCTCTCCTCTTTTGCTAAAACTACCCACAGGCTTATTAATGACAATGAAGAAAAAGAGAGAGACAAGAGACAAAGACAGAGGGGCAGAGGGAGGGAGCAACAGTGGGACAGTGGCACAAGAAAGAGGATGAGGAGGAGCCACAGGAAAAGGGAAAGGGAAGAGGAGGATGAAGAAGGAGAAAAAGACAGGAAAAAGCCTCTCTCACTGTTTTCCAAGGTTGACTCCTGCTTCCCATAGCAGCTTCTTCCTTCCAGTTAGGCCCGGTCCTTTCCCTGGCACAGACTAAAGTATGCAGCCATTCAGGGTTAGATTGCACTTTGTCATGCATCCATCCATCCATCCATCCATCCATTCATTTATCAAACGTTTCGGAGTTCCTACTTACAAGAGAGTAGTCATGGCAGAAATAAATCACAGATTATGACATTTCTAGAGAATGACATTTTGTTTCCTTAATATGCATGCTGGAAGAAATCAGTGCTGACTAGCCAAAAGTCTGGTGGCTGCTTTGTCTCAGTTTAGTTCTGAACAAACCAGTTTTTTGGGTTCTCCTTTTATATGATTACTCAATGTCTATCGCTTATCTCCTTTTCAGACATTGTTATGTCACCCACAGAAGAGAGAAGCCCTTATACTCAACATAAACAAACATGTTGCACTTGAAAAGTGAACCACATGGACATTCCGAAGTTCAGAGGAAACCAGTAAACAAAGGTAAGACAAACATGTGAAAAGATATTCAGGTATATATTTGGAAAGAAATAGAATTCTAATATTTCTTAGGAAGATGCAGGTATGGTATTAGGGCACAAAACAAACATATTTGCATTGCATTTACAGATATTTGCATTGAGTTTTTCACTTTTAGGACACATGATATTGAGTAATTCTGAATTTTGCATTGTTGGATTCCTCATCACAATGTGACAGGCAACCTGGGTTTGTTGTAGCAGATTATTGCACAGAGAGGGGAATGCTTCTGAACAGAAGTACCAAAATCTGCCCAGAAATCTGACTCTAGATATGCATTAGAATCTCTGGAGATATTTTTTAAAACCTTTATGAAAGAAAGACACAACTTTATGTCTGAGCCCCACCCCAATCTTCTGAATTGAACTCTTGACCTGGGCATCACCTCTACTGTCATGCCCTCTTGCAACTTCCAGGCTCCTGAGTTCCTGCACAAGCCTGCCAATGCTGGGTTTTATCACCTTCCTTTTCACCTCAGGTACCTTTACCTACCCTCTAGTTACCATGGGACTCTGAACCTGGTGAATCAGAGAAAGAGATAGTGAGCTCCTATGATTAGATGAGATTTCTTTCCAGAAAGTGGCTGAATACTCAAAATTAAAGTTAATGTTGAAGTCCTTACATTAATGCTTGGAATCATATGTTAATTGTAATCTGGGCATCCCATTTACCAGTTCAGAATTTAGAAGCAAAGTTCCTAAGAACTCTATTGTATGTCCTGAGGTCTGGTCTCAGCCATCACCATGGCTTAGTTTTATTTGCACAACTGAAAGGTGAACCCAAAGCAGGGACGGCTGTCAGGCATCTAAACTCACAAACCAATTCTGACTTTCTCTCCTGGCCAGTGACTCACCCAAAGCTGCCACATGACAGGAAGGACCCAAGCCACAGATGGGATACTTTGAATGTCACCCAATTGCCAATTTTCACATTGAGAAACACTTAGAAATGGACTGAGCCCTGAAACCACATCATGTCTTCCCACTTCATACAGTTTGTTTTCAATTGCTAATGTCATCAGGCAAGGACATATACCACATCTCCTCAAAACCCCCTCTAGTGACAAATGCCCCACAAGGTTATCTTCTTAGTCAGCTGAGTTAGAATAAGAACACTGTGAAAAGGCCAAGTTAACAGATCTTCCTAATAACAGACTGTTCATATTTCTTGAGTGCCTACCAGGGCCCTATGATCTCATATATTTTATTTCACTTAATCCTCATACTAACTTGGAAGTGGAGGTTTCACTGTTCTCCTATGATGAAAAGACCGAGGCTTGGAAACCAAAGTGATTTGTTCAAAGTTATACTTTTTTGTTTTTTTGTACCAAGGATCAAACTCATGACCTAATGCTTGCCAGGAAGGCACTTATGTCACTGAGCTAAATCCCCAGCCCCAAAGTTATACATTTAGTAACCTAAGTCCATACAATCTAAAACCTGTATTTCTCAAAGTAGGGAATTTTCTACAAGGCAGTATGCCCAGGGTCATAAGAAGTCTTGTGGTTAAACACAATACAACTTCCTAAGTAAAGATTTTACTCAATGGCAAATAATTTTAAGCACTTTTCATTAAACTTTAATGTGTTATAGAATACAAACTTGCACATAATTTAAAGATAAGACATGAGATTAGGAAAGTCATATTTACAGCAAGTCACTTCTGGTTTTACTCCTGGTCTTCTAGGGTTCTGCAAGGTCCTTTGCTATGAGGAAGATTCTGGAAAAAAGATTTAAAAGCATAGCCATCATTGGCATATTTTAGCCAAAATGGACTTTGGGAATAGTGCCCCCAAAGGGAACAGAGGAAAATGGTTTGTCATCAAAGAGTGAAGATGGTGATTGCATTTTGCTGCCAGGCTCAGTTTCAGTACCTCTCACTGGTTACTGAAGGGATATAAATTATTTCATTTTGAGGTTGCTAAGATCCTTCCCATTAATCCACTCTAATAAGGATTCCAAAGCTTTCTAGTATGCAGAAAAGGATCTTTCACTGACTGAACAAGCCCAAAGCAAATTTGCCACACCTTCAGGCACCTGCCTTTTTCATTTCTAGTGCTCCCCCATCCAGACCTTACTTCACCCAAACATTAGGTGTTTTGTTTTTATAACAACATCAAAAATCATCTTTGAGGTTGTCATAATCATAAAACACTTTATTATAAGATGGGCAGGGCAGTTGATACACTGTGCCTGTCAATGCACAGACCAATGCACTGTCAGAGATGTTAACCAATGAATTCCAAAAAGAATGAAAGGAAAGACTCCAACTAGACTCCTATTTCAGTTGAATCAGTTGATTTGTTTTCCTGATATCATCTGAAGCCAAGAAAATCAACATGTACAGCAAAAGTGGGGGAACATAGCCTGGTTAGGCTATAGAAAGATGATCCTGACCCAGAGAACACAGAAGCAAAGCATCTGCTCCCAGATCCCAACAACCTACTGGTACCCACCATTCCCTTTTATTTGGAAACTCTTTCCCCTGTGCAGTCAATACTTGGTTAAATCCTACTTACCCTTTATTTTATTTTTTTATTTAAAGAAAAAAATTGAAACAGAAAGAGGGTAGAAATAATTTCAAAAAAAAAAGCCAAAAAGCAGTAAGAAATCACTAGTTGGTAATTACATATTTTCCTCTTGGAAGTAGTTGTTCAAGTTACAAAAGTAAAGCATACAAATAGACATTTAAACAGTGAGACTGCAATCAGTTCTGTTCATCTATCCAACTTAGTAATATGGTTATCAATTCTACACACTTAAACATACATGCAGTTATATCCTTTAGAATACTTTCTTTTCCTTTTTTTTACAATAACTATAATCAATTCTTGTAAACTGTTTAGAAGTTCTACACATGTATAAGTCTCTACATGTATACCTAGTCTTTTTATATTAGAGGGAAAAATAAATCAAAGCAAGTCAACAATACAAATTCTTTGAGAAACGTGAAAGGAAAAGGACAATAAAACCACAATACTAGGTGATCTACGGTAGTTACTATGATGTCTCTTGTTTTTTTTTTTTTCAGTAAAATTGTCTATATCATCAGGCATAGTATAATTAAGCTTAGCAGTACATAACACTATTAATAAAAACCAAACATTGGAGACATTATAGGACTTCAAAGACAGTTGATAATCAAACCAGAATGGGTATCTTATTTAAACTTGTCATCTTCAGAGTAGTTGCCTCTACTCTCAGACTTGATACTCTCAAGCATACCAGATTTGAATAAAATCAGTCAAGACAAAACAGCAATATCCCAATCTTCTCTGCCTCATCTCTCCTATGCTATTTTTCTGTCCTTGTTGTTTACTTTTCTCCTTCATTTCACTGTCTTCCCCTTTCATTGAGGCCTTTCTGCCATTGTTCTTGGAATCCTGGTGATTTTCTTCTCTCTCTAGAATGTCCTTCAGTATTCTTTGCAGGGTTGGATTGGTGGTCAAGAACTCCCCCAGTTCTTCTTTGTCTTGGAAATATCTTGTCTCTCCATTAATTTTGGGAGACAATTTTGCAGGGTACATCAATCTGGGTTGCAGGTTATTTTCTTTCAGGGCTTGGAATATTTTGCTCCAAGCTCTTCTTGATTTGGTAGCTTGCATCGAGAAGTCTGCTGTGATTTTGATGAGTTTTCCTTTATAGGTAATCTGTTTCTTTTCTCTGACCACTTTTAATACTCTGTTCTTGTGATGGATTTCTGGGATCCTGATTCTTATATGTCTGGGTGTAGATCTGTTTTGGTTGTAGCTGGCTGGAGTTCTGTATGCTTCATGTATCTGAACATCACTTCCGTTTCCTATGCTTTGGAGGTTTTCCTTAATTATTTCTGTGAATAGACTTTTTATTTCATTTGTATTTGTTCCTGCTTCTTCATTCACATTTTTTATTCTTAAGTTATAAATCCTCTTGTCATCTTCTAGCCTTTGTATCATTACTTCCTGGTTCTTTGTTATTTTTAAGAGTTCCTTCCTTTCACGATCATACATTGCAAATCTATCTTCAAGTTTTGAAAGTCTGTCTTTAGTTTCTGTTAAGAAGTTCAATGGGGTTTTTAATTTTTTTTCTTTTCTTTTTTTTTTTTTTTTTTTTTTTTTTTTTTTTGA
>PVLA01003569.1:0-152263 GCA_004027455.1 Hydrochoerus hydrochaeris | reverse complement strand
ATTTCCTGATATTCTCTTTGGATCTGTTTCATGTATTCTAGATTTTGTTTATATTCTTCATCAAAGGCTTCTCTCCTTTCTCTGGGTTCCTCCATTCTTTCATTTGTGTCTTCTTGAGGAGTACCCAGCATTTCTTCTATTAATCTTCTTATATCTTACTTCACCTGAGTTAGAATTTCAGATTTAAATTCATCAATAAGGTCACAGAAGTATTTCTTTATTTCCAATGAGGCCGTGTCTGATATTGCATGTTTGCTGCCCTTGGTCTTTTCTGTATTTACCTCTCCTGGACTTATTTTCCCTGGGTTGGTGGTTGGAGGTTTTTTGTTGTTTTTCTGTCTTGTCATGTTTCTGGTTGCTTTCAGACAGGTGAATGATGGAGGTCTTAGGACCTTTTTGTATTGCTTACAGTTTTTCTGTAGCATACTAGCTAGGGCAGTGCTACCCTCTCCTGTTTGTTATTGATCTGTGAGGTGCATGCAGGGGCAATGTGGACTGGCCCCTCCCCTCTAAGAAAATCAACCAGTGAGTGTCTTCTGTATGTTTGTATGTGCCCTGCAGATGTGACAGGTTCGGAAAAGCCTTGTCCCTGGCTATTGGGGTCCCACCCAGGCATGGCCCAGCCCAAGCAGATCCTACCAATCCACTTTGGGCCAGGAGCCACTGACTGACACCACTTCAATTGTTGATTCAAGCCTGTCCTGCCCAAATGCAATATGCCATCTAGCTGTTCATCCTGCTCTGGGGAACCCAGTTCTCAGCACTCACCAAAGTCCATGCAGTCGGGTTCACCATTTCCATTACCTGTTGCAGCACCTCCTCCTGCCAAGGGTCTCAAGCTCACCAACGCCCACTCTCAGTGGGGATGCAACCTCAGCTCGATTGTGAGTTACCTGACTCTCAGATGCACCCAGTACAGCGACCAGAGCATGCCCAGCTCCAGCCTTCTGTCCACACTTCTTCTTTTCTTCTTTTTCTTTTTTTTTCCTCAGTTTCTTCCTGGGTCATGAGAATTCTTCTCCTTTCACCTGGTTTTCTCCATGGTGTTAGATTCTAGCATCTGATTTGTTTTTCTCAGAGAAGCTCTCTATCATGCGAGCTATTATTCAGCCATCTTGGATTCCTCTCCCTACTTACTCTTTACACTTCAGTTGCAATGCCACTACTTCCAAGGACTCCCTAATTTTTTTTAGATTGGAAAATCCTTTTTTACTTCTAGGCCACCCCAAATTTCCCCCATCTGATTGCTTGTCAGATGCATTATAATTGCCCATTCATATGCCTGCAAGAGCCACAAGAGCAGGATCCTCAGAGAAAATCCTACCATGTGTTCTACAATTGTTCTCTGAATGAATGAAAATTAAGGACATGCTACAAGTCCTGGGGGAGAAAAGGCCCATTGGATTACCTTGATATTATCTGCTGCCAATTAAGGTATTCTTGAAAGCTCATAGCAGCAAGAAATAGCTTTGAAAGGGCTGAGAAAGGAGGAAGATCAGATGCACACAACCAAGTACCTTCTGGGTATCCTGATGTCACAGATGAAATGAAAAGGGTTTTTTACTGCAGAAATTCAGAATAATGAGGAAAACTACTATGGACCCAATAGCAAGAACAGGTTGCTACAATACAAAGTGAAATGGGGACAAATGCAATGAATCAAACGAGATGAGCAATGCCATTGTTTATACATAAGTCTTACAGATTTTAGGAGAAAACATTCATGAGAACTTTGAGTGATAAAGTAAGTGAGAGCTAACACAGTTCCTGTATAGCATTTTATTTCATTTTTACTTATGTGTCTAATGTTTTGGAGGTGGACGCTGATTTATACTCTGCCAGTATCTAGTTATAGGAAAGCTGTAAAAGAATCCAAAGATGGTTGTCTGCAAGGAGCTCAGGGTCAAGTGGAGGAGATACAAGTAACCACAATGCAGTGTGATCAGAGATAAGTGTCAGGAAAGCCAGATTTGTTTCCATTATAAGAAACTCAATCTGCCTTAAGTGACAAAGGGAATGTATTTCTCATACAACCAACATGGTCAAGGAATCTTTAAAGCCCAGGTTTAGCTTGATCCAGGGACTTGATTAATGTATGCATTATTCTACTGTTCTCTTGAGTTTGTTTTATTCTGGGATGGCATTGCTTATACTTCTGCTCATCCTTCATCAAGTAGTAAATCACAGCTTTGTATTCAAATCTACCAAGTCTTGATTTGACTGAATAATATAGTTTCTCTCCTCCCACAAATTTTAACAAAAGTCCTGGACCTGATTTGTTGGGATTCTGCAAGCAAAGGGAAAATAAAGGGTCACACACACTAAGGGTCAGAAAAATGGCTGCTGCCCAGCCAGCCTAAACAAGTAGCTTTTATTGAGATAAAGAACAAAGAAACTTAAATTGTGCATGCTCAAATTATATAACTTGTTCACCTCTTGACCTTACAGGACCTCATGTTTTTACCTTGGGGTGGGGCGATGTTTCAAGGCCTGCACTTTTCCCATAACATTGTCAACCGGATGTGTCCAGGACAAATGGAGTCCGTGTGGCCTCTCCACATCTCCCCCTGCTTTTTTTAGTTTAGGCTTCCTGACCATGGTAGAAGCCGGCATTTTAGGTATGAACATTTTGCATAGGAATGGGATGCTTTGAACAAGGCACCCCATGCCAGTTAAGCAGATAAGGACAGTAACACCATAAAGAAACATTTGCTCTAGCCGATTGATATCTGGTGACCATCCTATAAGGAAATTCCACAATCCATTATTGGGCCCTTGGGACACATGTATCTTGTACAAGATACATTAAGTTCTTGTAAATCATGAAGTTTCCCATTGATGGATTTACTTTCAGCAGACAAATTAAAACAGCACATTTGAGCAATTTCATTACATCCATGATGATGTAACAGAAGTAGATAATCAATTGCAGCATGATTATCTAAAATCACTTGTCGGTGCTCACTTTGTTTAATAATGCCAAAGCTGTAGAAGTATGATTAATTTGTTTTGCCATGAGACAAGCTAGTGCATTAACATTGCGATTGGCCCTGGATGTCAGGGCAAGCACACCAACCAGAGAAATACCTAAAGCATAAATTTTTGTTTTAGTTAACAGGCTAATAGAAAAGCCCCCACATAGGTCAGTGAGACTAGTTGTAGATCGTTTGGTGTGAGACAGTGTAAATTCAGGAGAAGGCAAAAATATAGTAAGGCGACTAAGGCAGCATTTTGTGTTATGAGATAAGTTAGCAGAGATATAATTGGAGGTATACTCTTTACATGAGAAAAACCACCCAGCAGGGAAAGGACCATGTCCATACAAGCACATGAAGCATTTGAAATTGCTACATATGGAGTGAACATTTTAACAACACTATCAGGTTTTTTAAGGGTAAGAGGGCTCCAATTTGGATAATCAGCATATGTTACAATTTTGTTTGGAATAGTGGAGAAAATGGTTTAATTACTTAGAGAGGCAGGGTCTTTGCACACCGGAATCAGACAGGACCCAAGAATGTATTTTATTTATTTCTTTTGAGCAACATAGAAATGAGAAACATTAGCTATTTTTGCCAATTGAACCCAAATATTGTATTCCAATCTTTCCTGGAGGTTGTGGGATTCTAAAGTCCCCATGGTGGGTTGCAAAACACATAGCAATAGAATATAAACAAGCATTAAAGAGTTCATTGTCAATTTGGTAAATACTGCTGCAAGAAGCTTTTCAGCAGTGGGTTCCTCTTCAGATGCATGGAACAAGTCTTGTGCAGACTGGATCAGGGCCTTTATATCACCCCAGGTCACTGGCTGAGCAGTCATTATCCTGGGTCGCTTCTGAGGTGGCCAGGCTTGATTCAGGGAGAGACAAAACTATGGAATTGGGTTGTGCAGCCTGTGGCACCAACTCATTCCATGCAGGGCGAATGCAATGAGCAGGAATCCACACAGGGTCTGTTGGGTATAACACACAAGCATCCCCTCCTCCCAGGTCAGCAGGGGCACTGGCCCCTGCCAGCCTGGGTCTGGGGGGACATTTTGAAAGAAATGGAACCAGCATAGTCAGCCAGAGCAACCTAAAGAGAAATAGTAAAGGACAGCAGCAAGGAGAAGTCAGTTTTGTAAGTGGTAAAACAACATCAGTGAGATCAATTCCAAGGAGTGTAAGTGCAGGAGTATGTCCTCGAGAGATAAGAGCAGAAATAACATTAGTAATGGGAAATAAAGTACTACCAGGCAAGTGGGGTAAATGTAACCATTCAACAATAGATATCTTGCTATCCTGGATGGCAGCAAGAGCCCCAGTGGGCAAAGGGGCTGAATGAAAAATGAGTAACAAGAGAGGGCAATCCTTCGGGCCTCAATCCACTGTAACTGTGGTAACTGTGTGAGCAATGCTCTGAAAGGCCTGCTGTAAATAAGGAGAGTCAGAGATCACATCAGCAGGATCTGTGTGACCCCATTAGAGCACTGAACAGAGGAGCTAACTGTTGAGTGGTCACAGGAAAATAGGGTCTTACCCAATTAAGGTAGAGACAGCAGAAGTGATATATCCAGGAGGACCTGGAAGTCAGCCATGCAGTGTTCTGTCTGTTCCCTGGCCAAAGGTTGCAGCAGCATCCTGGCAGAGCTGCCAAGTGTGCAGGACAGAGATAGGAGCTTAAGGCTCCACTTGCAGCACTTTGCCTATCTTTTCCCAATCCTCCATAATGAGCGCTCCTCCCTCAGGATACCAAGGACAACAATCATAAATTTTTTGCAATAGTCATGCTAAATTACACTCAGGGAGACCACGGCCCGCCTTCTTAAGGAGAAAAAGCAGTTCTGCCTTATGTTCCTGCTGCACTTCGGACAGGGAATTTCCCATGACTTACCTGGGGATTTTATGAAGAAAATGAAGTCGACACATCGGGGGCTGTGTCTCACCCCAGGAACACAGTGAAGGCAAGTCATCTTCCATAGCAGACATCTCTGCCATCGAGTACCCTGTTCAGGTGCCAGATGTTGGGGTTCTGTAAGCAAAGGGAAAATAATGGGTCACACACACTAAGGGTCAGCAAAATGGCTGCTGCCCGGCCAGCCTAAGCAAGTAGCTTTTATTGAACTAAAGAACAAAGACACTCAAATTGCGCATGCTCAAATTATATAACTTGTTTGCTTCTTGTCCTTACAGGACCTCATGTTTTTACCTTGGGGTGAGGGCAATGTTTCAAGGCCTGCACTTTTTCCAATAACATTGTTGACTGGATGTGTTCTGGGAAAAAATGGAGTCAGTGTGGGCTCTCTACACTGATTAGCCTTGGCTTCGGTGATAATCAGGTACCTCCCAGTAGTCAATCACTGAGTCATGAGAGTGGAACTGACTGGTAGTCCTTGGTAATCTCTCTCTCTCTCTCTCTCTCTCTCTCTCTCTCTCTCTCTCTCTCCCCCCTATCTCTCTCTCCTTCCAGAGCTGATGTGGATCAGGCTCACCCAAGCCACATGGCCTTAGTATTCAACTGTCAGAAAAGACAATCTGATACAATTCTGGAAACTTAGTCATCACAGCTTTGTTTCCACCTATTTGATAACTGAGAAAAATGAACCTAGTAAGAGCAAGCACAAGATTGGAATAAGGTCTTATGATTTCTCCATCAGTGTTTGTCAGGGAGCGTTGCTGGGATTTGGGGTGATGCAATTCATCCTTTGTGGGACCATATCAAGCATTTCAAAACATTTCACATGCATGGATCTAATAATAATGACACTCACCTCCCATGACTGTGACAATGAAAAATTCTTTACACACTTTCAAAGGTCCATTTAGGGGAATAGCACCTTCTCTGCTTGAGAAAGAATATTTTGACACAAGTGAACCTTTTTATCAGGGTTCCACACATCTCAGGGCTTGAATGTAAGCTCTAACTTTTGCCTTTAGAGAAGGACTCAAGTTCTGATTGGACACAGTTTAGAGATCATCCAGTATAATGCCTGGACCACCAGTAGCTGTGGACCAAAATAGAAGGGATGAGTGAGGGTGAGAAGGAAAAGGTGGGATAGTATTATGGTTTGGGTAAGTATCCTCCAAAGGTCCATATTTTAAATATTTGGTCTTCAAGGTAGTATTGTTAAGAGATGGTAGAATCTTTGGACACAATCCCTACTAGGAGGTCCTTAGTCACTAGAGCCATGCCCTTCAAGGGAATTTGGAAACCTGATCTTTCACTTATTCATTTGTGTTTCCTAGCTCAATAAGTAAGCAGTTGCTCTGCAAGCACTCTCATTATGATGCTCTAGTCTTATCAGAGGCCTAAAGTCATGAGACCACCTAATTTTGGATTGGAGCATCCAGAATCATAATCCAAAATGAATCTTACCACTGTATAAGCCATAATGCCTAGCTGCCTCAGGTATTTCTTTATAAGTAATGGGAAACTGGTATAACTGAGCAAATAGTCCTGAAGGGTGAGTATGAAGACTGGAAACAGTAGGTCTTGGTGTTCTACTAATGCTCTTCTTCAGGAAATGATACCACATAACTGATATTTTCTTGTAGTTAGGATTTAAGCTCTTTCTTAAGGGAGAAGAATTTGTCCTCCTTTACTTGAATAAGATAACAAATTGCAAGGTGTGGAAGGTAGATAATAATACTGAGTTTAACTCTGGACAATACTTAGAGAGATATTGCTAAAGTTATCTGCACTTTGGCAGAGCAAATGAGGTAGGCAGGAATAGAAACCACCATTACATGAAGAACATTTTTAAGAACAAAGTCATGCCTGGGAAAATATTCAGAATGGGACAAGGCATTGCTCTCCTACAATATTGAGGACTATCACCCAGGAGTGGACTTAGAATTCTCTATATGGCCTAAATGGGCAGAATCAGTTCCAACAGGTATGGAAAAAACTTGGACAATGAAAGCTTTCTAATAAAAGAAGCTTCCTAGAAAAATAGTGAGTGGAAGCATTCAAGCACACTCTGAAATGTTAAATTTTGAAGTTTAGTTTCTCAAATAATGTGTTCCACACATTGCTAATGGAGACCTCAAATAAAAACAAAGTTGCAAGCAATGCTCCATTTCTATTACAATAACTGTAAGGTAAGACTCTTTCCTCTCTGTTCAAAATGCCTATCAAAACATGAATGTGAGAAACATTATTGCAGAATAATTATTAATCTATCTCATAAAGAAAATGGAAATCTTTAACAAACTTTCATACTTTATTACTCATGCAATACTTTTGGCAAAGTAAGTAGTCACTTGGTTAAAAACTGCTGGCCTAAAGGGTTGCCCTGGATGTCTTGAAGTTTAGTTCAACTGCAGATTGAGTCTATACCTAACAGTCTATGGGCTAGAGTACTGGAGGATGCTTTATAATCCACTCACCAGAAGCCGGGTGGAGTGGCAAGTGCCATTATACATCTATCTTATGGACAATCAGAGACCCAGAGATGAGGTTAAAATGGGATTAATTTCACACATCATCTTAGCATTGCCTGGAAGGAGTGGTGATGAGTTTCACAGAGCAATTGTGACTTTGTTATGTCACTCCTGCATCTGAAGAGGTATCAGCTGAGATGGATGAGTATAAGGTCTTCTCTGTCAGGCAGCTGAACTGGAACAGGAATGACATTTGGTATTACTCGCCTCCAGCAACAAAACCCTTTTAAAATCAGAAATAAGTGTGTGTGGGGGATGCCAGATCAGGCATTACCATGGCTGGAAAGCTCCTATTGTGCCTGGCATCCAAGGACTGCTCCTCTCTGAGCTCCACAGCTGCTGAAGCCCAGCTCACTGCTCACTGCATATTTTCATAACCATCAAGTCGCTATGAGGGGAAATTTGTTCTACTTCATATGGTAGGATTTGGCATAAATTCTAAGTCACAGCTTAAATTACAAAACAAGGTATTTCTGTGGGGACCTCAAAGGCCTTGGAGATTGTTTGGTCTGATGTACAAAAAGATATGGAAAAGTGGGATTTAGTCATTTTCAAAAGGTCCCAAGTAGCTGTGCTTTTATTCATTTTTGTCATTAAAAAAAAACTGTATGTTTTACTGTACCAACACTCTTTCCCTCATTTCACCAGTGAGAAAGGGAAGGGAGAGAGGTGAGGAAAATGGCATGGGGGTTGTTGGAGAATGAATTGCAGCTTGAGAATGCCATGAACCTGGTTTTTAGCCAGATTACTGGTTAGTAGCTGGGCATTCAGCACTAATAGATGGATCCATGTTGACTTAAAGTGCTAATTTTTTTTTACTTTTCAGAATAAAATGATATGGTAGCTGCCTATTTGCAAGGGCTCATGGGAACAAACATTCTTTTAAGAGACCTGTAAGACTCTGGATGGAGCCATCCCCAGCCTTGCTGCTATGGTTAGAGTATACACTGCTCCTCACTTTTAGCCTTCCACTATAGTCATCTGCACCAGTTTGTACTCTTCACTCTCTTGAAAATTAAAGTGGAGATGCTGCTCTCCTCTCTTAGTGCTTCCTGTAAAAGTGAATATAATGAAGCACCTTCATGCATTCAAAAATACGTATTGAGCACCAATATGTGCTTGTTGATTTTACTTATGTGAGAAACCTCTAGCTTATAGGTAAATCAGTTGTCTATTACACTATTTGTCAAATATTCCAGATCCATGTAGAGGCAGAAGTTCTATAAAAAATAATAAAAATAAATGTAACATATACCAGGATTCTAAAACCAGTTCTTTTTCTTCTAACTCTGTGCTTCTCCCTGGACTATACAATACCCTTTTATGGTTATAATTAGCACTTTCATTCAACATGGATCCATCTATTAGTGCTGAATTTCAGACCTGAATGCCCAGCTACTAACCAGTAATCTGGCTAAAAACCAGGTTCATGGCATTCTCAAGCTGCAATTCATTCTCCAACAACCCCCATGCCCTTTTCCTCACCTCTCTCCCTTCCCTTTCTCACCAACCAGCAGGCTTCCCTCTCAGTAGTCTCCATCTTACCTTCTGGCAACCCCCTCCCAACCTCCATCAGAAATACCACTGTCTCACTGGACTCCTTTCCCTTTACCCTTCACATCAGACAGCAAACCTACTGGATAAACCTCTCAGAGATCTGTTATAGTCTGTATCTAAAATGTCCCCCAAAACCTTGTGTATTTGGAAAGTGACAGGATCACAGATGCTATGCTCATCAGTAGATTAGTCCATGAATGAATTCATAGATGACTTGCTGTGAGGATATGGAGCCTAGCTAAAGCTGGGCCACTGGGGGCATGACCTGGAAAGGCTCCTCCCTTTTCTCTCTGGTTCTGGCTGCCATGAGTTGAGTACCATTTCCTGTGGCATACCTCTCTGCTGTCCTGTTTCTGCATTGAAGCCAGCTGACCATGGACTAAAATTGAACCAAAATAAACTTCTCCTTTAATTTTAGGTAATAGGTATTTTGTCCAACAATTAAAAAGTAACTTAAAACAGAGGTTTCACAACTTTTCTAATACTTCCAACCCCAGTGCCACTGCTGAGCCTCAACACCTCACCCCTGGACACCCTTTAGTTGGTGTCTTCATCATCAGTTCAACAAACTCAGTGTGATCTTTCCAAAATTTAAATTCGATCATGTCCCTGGCTCTCCTCTCCAAACATTTCAGCTTTCCTCATCACCTACAGAGTAAAACCCAGGGTCCTTTAGAGATCTTGGGTTTTCTCCCACTCCTTCACTCTGAATCCATGCTTTAGATTTACCCATCTGTGGTGTTATGCTAGGAGCATATTGCTACTTGCTGCCATATCTTTGTATTTATTTCTGACACTTTCCTCACTTCATTCATCTGATAAATTTTTATAATTCACATATTTTTTTGAGACAAGGTCTTACTATACAGTTCAGACTGGCCTTAAACTCACTACATAGCCCAGGCTGGCCTCAAACTCACAGTGATCCTCCTGCTTCTGCCTCCTTAGAGCTGGGATTACAGGCATGTACCACTATACCTGGAAAATAATTATTCAAATTCTTAGTATTTAAACAATACTAACACTCTTTCAATGCCCTTCCTGACTCTTCTGCTCCTTGTCATCTCTGCATCTTACACAGGAATTTATCATTCTTATATCACTGTCATCATCAGGGGTCTCCGGTAGGCCATTGCCTGCTGAGGGCAGGGACGGCATCTTATTTCTCCTCAGCTCTGGGTCTTATTTCTGAAACATGGGCAAGCAAATGATTCTACGCAAGTATTCAGAGATGTTTTCAACTCCATTCCTAGGGAGAGGTAGGGAGCACAATTGAAGGGAGGGAAAAGGAGGAAAGAGACAGATTTCAAAAGAATCATCAATAAGTTTTCTAGTTGTTTAAAGACAGAGGTTTAGATTCACCTCTGAGGGCACATGGTTTCTTGTTTGGAAAATGTTAATGATCTTTTATTCAGAAGTGAGCTATGATCCTCAACTGCACTGGAAAGCTTCTAGAGACAAGGAGTGAAACTGCACTGCATGAAAATACAAAAAGAAGTCTTCTCTGATGACATGGAAGCAGCCTCGGGATTATGATGATACTAGGAGACTAGCTGAGATCGGACAAAGTGTGATGTGTTAGGGGAGTCAGTGAGCATTTGCATCTGTGGTAGGCAGAAACTTGACAAGAGCTCAAGTAAACCCACCCTGGCTGTCAGTAAGGGGAGCAAGGCCGGAAGGGAATTCCTATGGAAGTTTAAGGCCAAAGGACCTGAGGAAAGACACGTACAGTTTCCACTGAAACTCACTCCCAACTCCTTGTGTCCTTTCTTCTATTTCTCCATTCTTCAGTAAAACTAGTAAATGTTACAGATCCATTTTATTTGTGATGGGGAGTTAATAGAGCAGCCAACATACTTTACTACTGAATCAACATAAGAGCTAACAAAATAGTCTAAAGTGGAGGCAGAGTTTATTATGTACTGGACAAAGGAGAATCAAATTCCTATAGAAAATTACTAAGTCACCCCCAAACAGAAACTGAAAGGAACATACCTAATGTGGAGAAGGGAAGATCTCCCCCTGCCACCGTTTCTGATTCACTCAAAAGTAGATTGTGAAGTCTCTCTCTTAAAATTTGTTTTGAATTATTGAGACAAAAGTGTGTCCAAAATGGGCTGCACAGGGCTCTGTAGGTCTCACTGTCACTCAGTGGGAAAATTTGTATAGGTATATGTGAGGCTCAATGCAGCCTTGTTTGTTTGCTTTCGTTAATGTTCCCACTGGGTAAGCCATACATAACAAATGGTTTTTAACTATCTTTCAGCACTACAAAGTCAGACCAGGGTGACAAGCAACAAGGATGAACGGAGAAATATATAAATGTTCTTGAGAATACCCCAGGGGACCTTGGAGAGGCTGCTGTGATGGAATATTAGGGGCTCTGCTGATGGATAATTATGTACCAAATGAGAAAAATTCCTGAATCTAGAACAGGTAGAATTATTGGGGTTATAGAATGCCATCACTCCCCAAAATGAAATGATTTTTAAATTAGGTTCTTACCTATAAATAGGAAGAGTTACTCCTACCTTCATACTGGCTGAACTCAGAGAGAGTATTACATCCAAGTTAGAGGCAAGAAATTAGATCTATTCTGCACAACAATAATTTCTGCATTATAACACCAAAACCTACAGATGCTGGTTTTGTCTACTTCAGCAAGGTAAGCCTTCCACAATTGTTTTGAAATCATTATGATTTCCTTCTATGAAAAATTACCACTGAGGCATTGTTCATTTTTTTCAATGTAAGTGAAAATGCACATGGTAGAGAAGTTTTTAATTAGTTCATTCCGAGCAGGAACTATGTGTGCTCACTGCAGTAGGAACCTAATAAATTACTTCATAATCTCAACTGGAGGCTTTATATAGGAAAATACTCATTAATTTGCCCCAGTAGCCAGCAGTTCTCTGTGAAAAGTCTTGAAAGCATGCTGTGGTAGGTATGTATCAGCTTGCTTGGAACAGAATTTCTAGGGCAGTGGAAACAAGCCTGCCCGCGTGGTGAGGGAGGCCATGTAGATCTGAGCTGTGAGATCTGGGGACAGAAGAAACTCCACACTAGCCCCTCTGCCCACTCTATATCTTTCCTGTTTATAAGACTCATCTCCTACTCTAAAAAAGCTTTTTAGTTTTTAAATCATCCCAATCATCTCCTCCTTTCTTAAAATGTGGAGTAATCAAATGCTTTAGAAGTATTTGTCACAGACTAAGAAAATGTTGATACTACCTTATTTAAATGGACAGATGGGGATAAATGGATGAATGAATGGGTTTATAGGTGGATGGATATATATAGACACATAACTATATAAAGTGGGAAGGCAAAAATACTATCAGCCTAGTTAAAATAATTCCTCTCAGGGAGCAGATTATGTAACAAGTTGGTAAGTCACTTGGAGTAAAGGGTGAGATCCTGAAATGCATGATGCTGTGATAAAACATGGTCCCTAAATTGTCTAAGGCAAGACAGTCCTGCTGATTTCAGAGTTTTGTTAATTGCACTTTGGGAGATTGATAAGTAAACCCGGGTGATTGCTGAGATAGAATTGTTCTGCAAAATAAAGGGATGAGAATTTGAAGCAGGAAAGGAATTTTTAGGAAGTGCAGATAAATCTGATAAAGCAGGATCTTTCATGCTAGGAAAGAGGGATGGGACAAAATATACCTAGGCAGAGAGTCAGAGTGCTGAGATGTCCATGGGGGATTTTGAAATTATTTACTGTAGGATGTACATGGCAAACGCTTCCCTCCATCTGCCCTAGAAAACTGTTATCTGGAGGCAGACACCGAGACAAGATTACTGTGCACAGGGTTTATTAAAGAGGAATTCCCAAGGGAGAATAGTAGGGGAATAAGGGAAACAAGACAAAGAAGAGGAGGAAAAGTCAAGGAAGAAAAAGTTCATAGGCAGAGTTCATAGGCAGAGCCTGATCCCATGGAAGAACTCCAAAGTTACTTTAGCCAGAGGTAAGAGTGTGGGCTTCATACTCCTATGCCTTCCAGTTATTAGTCAAGTACAAGACTTGGAGAGGGGACTAAGTTCCCAAGCATTTGTGGCTCTCTGCTATGGAGGAAAAGAGACTCCAGTAGTATGAGGGAAGTCATCTAAAACTTGCAGATACTGAGTGTTAGTTGCCAAAGGGCCAGGGGTATAGCACAAAACAGTAAAAGAGGTCAGAAAAGTCTGATAGATACTGGGGTTTGTCTAGCAAAATCTTACCTTTGCTCACTAGTGCTTAAGTGTGTATCAATTCATCACAATAATAAAAGATAATGATATATACATCCAGGCCAAATCTGCAGGGAGTAAAAATGGAGTCTGTGTTTGCCGGTGCAGAGAATAGAAAAGCCCCTGACATCTGGGTCAGTATGCTTTTGGAACCAACTTTACAATTGCATCCAAATATACAAGACATACTAATGAACCTACACTGCTGATGCCATATTGAAATAGAATTTTTCTGTCATCAAAATTGATTCCTCGATGGGAGGTACATTAAGTCACACATCTGAACATTTCTGCTAACAAAATGTCTATGCTCCTCATTGTCCACTTAACAGTCATGCATTCCAGGACTTTGACAATCTGACTCTACTTATTCCAGCTTTTCTTTACCAGTTTCCTGCCACAAACAGCTTCTCATTCACCCGCCGTGTCCTTGCTCTCAAACTAAGCTCTGACATGCTCCTACATGGTCTAACATGGGGTATGAGAGTCATCTAACCCTAATAATAACTCCATATCTTAGATACTTTCATTTGTTTAATTATTGAGGAAGCTACAGTTTGAGAACATAAAGTTCAAATTCTCTGAATGAATAAGGAGTGCAGCTAGCATAGACTGAGCAGTGGGTGACTACCGAAAGCCACTGCACTGCTCTGCCTCTATGATACCATCCCTCCTTCCAAAGCCCCTTTTCATTTAGTATGTCAGTGTATTTTTATCTTACAAGGTCAAGTTTAGATCCTTTTGGATTAGGCAGAGCTCTTGAAGGGAAAGGACAGAAACCCAATAAATATGCAAGAAAGAAAAGTTATTGGTTTCAGTGATTGAGAATAATATTATGATGGTCTTATTACTGAGAACACTGAGATGTTTGAGGTGATTGTTATAGCAAATAGGATCTAAAATAGGGACTCATTGCAGCTGGAATTTTTTAGGTCTATGTTTTATTTCATACCACCCCCTCCAGTCAATTAACCATAGAAGCATGAGACTCCCTTGTGATAGTTAATTGTGGTGTCAACTTGCAAAAAAAAAAGAATACTGAGCAGATAAGTTTAGCATGATACTGGGTGTGTCTGAATGATTCACTTACTAAGGGGAAAGATGTACCCTGCAGGTGGGTGGCACCAACCAACAGGCCTCTAGCCTGGACAGAATAAAAAAGAAGGAAGGAAACTTCATCTTTTGCTTCTTTGAAGAATCTCCAATCTTTTCTGTTTCCTTTGGGCTTCCATCTTCAGTGCGACCTTCCTACACAAAACCTTTGGCTTCCCAGTGTGGACTCACATGGGACTCTGCAGTGAGCTACAGGCTTTGGCTTTTGACTGAGTCTTCTGGCTTTCCATTTAGCTGTCCATTTTGCATTCTTCCACCCTTGACTCTGCAGAGGGCCATTGTAAACCTACCTCACAAATTCTTTATATGTCATCTATAGTATAGTATAGTATAGTATAGTATAGTATAGTATAGTATAGTATAATTAAGCTGATCCTCTAGTGAACCCTAACTGATACATCCATTCACCTTCTTTTATTCTTTATCAACCCAGGAAGAGTTTTGATTAACCCTATTTAGGCCATGTGCTTGGGATTTAGCTCAGCAGCATAAGCGCCTGCCTGGCAAGTACGAGGTCATGAGTCTGATCCTGGATACCCAACAAAAAAACAAAACAAACAAACCAACAAAAACAAGGTGTATTTTTAAAAGACAAAAAAAAAAAAATAGAAGCCAGGCATAGTGGCACACTTCTTTAATCCTAGCACTCGGGAGCTGAGGCAGGCAGATCTTTACAAGTTTGAGACCAGCCCAGGCTGCAAAGCAAGCCCAAAGCCAGCCTGAACTGCATAGTGAGACCCTGTCTCAAAAAGACAAAAAAAAGGCCAGGGATTTAGTTCAGTGGCGTAAGCGCCTGCCTTGCAAGCAAGTGGCCATTAGTTAAATCCCTGGTACAAAAAAAAAAAAATACTATGACAAGCCAGACCAAAGATACTGGTTTATTGTGTAAGGATGGAAGTAGGAAAAAAACATTTGGGGCAGTTCATAGCACTAGCTCCCACAGTTCATTATACCATCTGTGAAGACCCAGACAGAATTACTCTGTTCCAGTTTTTCTGGCATAAAACAAAACAACTATTTATTATGCTCACATATTCTTTAGGCCAAAAATCTGGACTCTGCTCCACAGTGTCTGGGTCCTGGGATGAAAGACTCTAAGCCAGAAGCTGATCCATTTGAAGGCTAAATTGGTGTCTGGAAGCTGATGCTGGCTACCAGCTTGGGAGCTCAGTTCTTTCTTCATGGGTCTCTCTATGTGCTCTCTACCTGTGAGATTTTTGGGGGTTTCTAGTAATGAGGTGGCTGGGTTCCAGAACTGAACATTCAAGAGAGCATGAGAGAAGATTAAGAGAGAGCGATTGAGAGTGCTAGGTGGAAACAGAACTGCCTTTTGCATACTAGCTTCAGAAGATTGCCAAATTCTATATTTTGGAGCCTCACAAGCCTGCCGAGGTTGAAGAGGAGGGAAATGGATGGCAACCTTTATGAGGAATGGCAGAGTATGGAAGAGAAGTCAGATCAGTGATACTGTTGTACACAATTTTCAGAGACTATAAATTAGCACACCCTTTTTCCTATGAATTATCCCCACAAATGTTTTTTGTAGCTTCCCTGAATTATTCTGATTGTTGTGAGATATGTATCTTTGTATTTCTATGCAGTGCCTTGAAAAAATCTTTTATAATAGATCTTCAAAATACTTTCATTAGCTAAATGTCTCTGGAATTGAACATCACCATTTTTCTAGCAACTAGCTGTGTGATTAGGAGAAAAATTATTTAGCATCTCTGAGACTTAGTTATAAACTGAGGAAGCTGAACTAAGTTTGTGGTTTTAAATATTTTTGTTTAGAAGAAAATTACATATAACTTTATCCAAATTACATCTAACGTAGACTGCAGTATATGAAACTGATTTTTAAAAAGGAACACACAAAAATGTTCTGGTTGACACAAGTATAAAAGGACCTGAGAGCTATCCACTTCCCCACCCTTCTGCAATATCATGACTGACCCTGAGACAATCATAGAGGTGGAGGACATCTGCCATTGTGAATTTGTCCAGAATCTCTTCTCATAAGAGAAGCTACCTCTTTTATGGGAAACTAACGTGCACACACACACACACACACACACACTTTTAGTACATCAGGCTGACTCCAGCTTCTAGCCCTAGAGATGGAAGGTGAAGGTGACCCCAATCTTGCCAAGTGAGATCATCACAATTGGTTTGGAATTGAGCACATAAACCATTTAGGGCCAGTGAGACACAATTCTAAGACTTCTAACTGAATTTATGAGGAAAAAGGATGCCCTTTTTCTGGGATTTCTTAGCTAGTAGAAGAAGGGCTGCCATTGGTCATTTTTGCTGCTTTATGGTATATACCCTGACTGAGAATGAGGCTCCAAAACAAAAGGAGATGAACACTAAGAGATAAGGGTGAGACAAACAGGATGGGGGTGACTTAACAGCATTATTTGAGCATCTGGATCCAGGTGTATCTGATGCTAATATTAATTTTGTATTTTTCCAGATAGTTATGTCAGTTCTTGAATGAAAGAATTGTTGTAAACACACCAAACTTCAAGTTTATGTGGAAGCTTTTAAAACACAGCTTGAAAAAAATCACTACAGTAGATGAACTCTAAGGTTTCTCACCCTGTTATAAACCTCTAGAGCTAAAGATCTTTCAGCTTCTCACTTTTCATCACTGTTGCACAAGAGCATGGCAAATGAATTACTTTTCATGAAATTGCAAAATATATGGTGTTCTAGAGGATACCAGGAAAATGTCCATGAATATACATAAGGCTTTCTACGATTGATATTTTCTCTAAGGTGTTCTGGACTCTCAGATGCTAGGCCAGAGCAAGGGCTGAGTTTAGAAGACATGAAAACTTTTCATCATTCCACAGTGAAATATCATGTCTTCTAAATGTTTTTGAATTGTGTAGAGAAAAGAGCAAGATGTGCAATTGAATGTCCATTTGGCAGAAGAAAAGTAAGAGACTGACTGACCAAATCTGGTCAACTAGATATGCTAGCTACTACCATGTTCTTAGTAAAGCCCAGCTCACATGTCCATGAAGGAGTGAAGTATCTCGTGTACTCTTAGATATGCTTTAGGAGTTTAAAGTAAACCCAGATACTTGTTAATACTCTTAAAACTCCCAGGCCAGCTCCTAGTATGTATCTTTGAAGTTTTCATACCCAAAAGGGACCACTTATTTCATATCAAGGACAGGGGAATATATAAAAACCAGTGATAAATCTTGCATCCCTTTCAGTGAAGACCAATGATAAGAGCTGATATTTTTGACAAGCCTTATTGGTTCAGATACGCAAGACCCAGTGGAGTTTTGGTGCTGAGTCACCCAGCGAGCTGAGTTAGATGCTTGTCTCTGCAGGATGCAGCCTCTACTGATATTTCTTGTCCTAGTTTCAAAGAATTTCATAATGGAAGAAAATGATCACCAAAACAGAGGATTTTTACTTAAGAACCCCTGCTCTTTTTCTGTGCTTTTCTTATCTTTGTGCCTTTTCCTTTTGCATATAATATCATTGAAACATCTGTGTTTTAAATTGAGTCCTTACCTCTTTCAGGAAATCCTCTTTTGCTTTCTTTTTTATCTTGCTTGGAGTCACTGTTAAGTCATAGTCATTTTCAGAAACACAGATGATGCTGACAGGATTATAATTTTCCCACACAGAACAAGACAGTTTTCCATTCAATGCCTTTAGAAATATCTCAGGAGCGCATAGAAATGTGTACTGCAAAGTGAACATAAAGAAGTAATGATGAGGCGAGAGTCGGGCCCAGAGGTTTAACCTCACAGGTCTCCTGGGGTGCAGGACACTCCTCACTCACAAAAGTGGAAAGGGGACTAGGTAGGGCCCAGCAAACAAAAGGGGACTAGGCAGGGCCCAGGAACATAATAGATGTTGAATAAATGAGTGACTGGACAGGTAGCATAAAACATGCAGTTCAATTCTATATTAGTGAAATTCATATGGATGTCCATAGTGGAAGAACAAATACTATTTAATTATCTGTTGTCTCTGTGGAAATGCACTTAAAGATTCCAAGATAATTCCCAAAACATTATCATTTTCTAGGTCCTTAGCCTTTCAACCCTTAGAATCAATGACAACAATAGCAAAAAAATCTTACATGCAGAAACTCTCCTGATTCTCAAGACCTCCAAATTGAGCCTCCCTGAGTGTACTGTGAAATATTATGAGATATTTTTGGGGAGAGGATATGGTACACAGAAGTTAACATGCACCTTATCATGGCCTTTATTGACTATTGTTTACAGAAAGCTCAAAGGGGAAGTATCTGTGACAATGTTTACTCAACATTTTTGAAAAAGAATCCCATTTTTAGTTTCATTACTCTTCCAAAGGATTTTGATACACACTTCCTTTTTATTTCTCTTATAGATATGCTCAGCACATGGGAGAACTATTTTCTTCCCTTCCTTTCCTAATATTATTATTATGTCTTCCCTAATATTATAATCCTTACCATATTATAATATGAAGTTCTTCTTAAGTTATTTAATGGAATATTAATTAAAAATACAAATGGATTTTTGTTACTATTCTTCATAATTCTGATGTTAGATGGAAGAATGAACAAAAATGGTGATGAGACCAACACAAGATGTTAAACATATTACAAAGATACAATAATTAAAACTACATAGTATTAACACATAACAAAATCAACATATCAATGGAAAAAATAAAAAGCTTAGAAGTGCACACACAGACCTGAAATCAGGGGAGAAAAGATTAGTCATGCAATATATAGAATTGAGATATTGCCTATCCATTGAGACAAAAATAAAGTTGCACTTCTACTTAACATCTTAGACCAGCATCACAAATTGTAGTAGGCCTGACATAAGTTATTTGCAACTCACTATCTCTGGCCCATTTAAAGCTTCGTTTTCCTGTGTGGTTGTTTGTGACATAGTCTACTTGTTCCTTACTTCACTGACCCAAAATTCAACATACCTCACAGTTGTTGACCATGGTAAAGCCTCATAGTCAGCACTAGTAAGTTTGTTCCCCCTTCATGTGTATTGTCTCTTAACCAGTCAATGTACAAAGTCTGTGGAAAAGCCCAAGGGTCAATACCTATGGACTTTGACAGGGCCTCACAGGTTCTGTCACTCCCCTTCTCTTGACTGAGCTTCCTGCCACCTCCATAGTTCTTGTCAGCCTCTTGTCAGCATCCTACCCTTTCAGAAACCTCTGAGTAACAAATACTTCAGAAACAAGTACTTCTGTGTCATGCCTTTTTCTCTCACCTCCTCATTGTATCTCATCTGATACACACAGCTGGGTTGAATCTTCCCAGAGTCAGGGCTCTGGGCTCTTTCTTGACTGAAAGCCACTCTCAAGAAGAGATCTCAAGACCAAATTAAAATGAAACTATAGCAATAGAAGCCACAACAACCAGAAGAAATTCCAAATGAACAAAAACGATTTAAGTGTAAACACTGACATCATGGCAGTACTACAATTTAGGAAGCATGGTTTTATAATCTCAGAGTAGGAAAGCCTAACCATAACAAAAATCCAGAAGTTATAAAAGAACCATAATGTTGGTTACAAAAAAATCAAAGGTTCTAGATGAGTGAAAGCAAAGCAGAAAAATTGTTTACAACTCATATCACAGAGAAAGATTAAGTTCCTTTATATAATGCAATAGAAAAAGGGGGCTAAGATGTGACCGCCCTACAAGAAAGGAAGTGCAGATGTTTTTAAGACACCAGAATGTGAAATTGACTCCATTTATAATAGACATAATGTAAGTTATACTGGGATATCACTTATAATAAATATAGTGAGCTACTATAGATAGAAAAAAGGCAGGGGAGATATAAGATACGCAAAAAATATATATGCGGATTTGCCCAAGAAAACATTAATACTTCTCTACTTCTAAGAAAACTAAATGAATAAGAAATTGGAAAGGAAAGGAAATTTGAATTCTTTTCTTTTGTACTGTTAGAATTTGAACCATATGAAGGACTTTGAAACATGAAAAGATAAGAAATAAAACAATCTAGAAAGTGATGTTTCTTTCTCTTTTCATTATTCCTCGTTGCTCAGCTGTGGCTAGCCACTGTGATAGCCTCCGCCTGGACTTCCTGGCCACCCTTGAAGAGGAGACTGCTCAAAGTTTTCAGGATGCCAGGAACTGGTTTGGTAGCTCATGAACTAAAAGTCATTCTCAGAACACTGCCAAATGATTTCAGATTTTAATATGATGTTTTTGACCAAAAAGCTGTGGCTTTATTTAGCAGAATATTTGAACATTTTAGTCTAAATACAGCAGCTGGGTTCCTGGAACAAAAGGTGGTGAAGAGATGGAAGTGTAAAATACATGTAGAAAAAGATTTATTTTCTATGTAGCACATGTTAGGTCACAGAATTTAGAGTTTTATCTGCACTTTATTTTTCCAACTGGGTTTGAGTAGTATTTATCCCAACTCTAAAACATAGTTAGATGTTTTGGGATTTATTTCCTAATTTTTATCTTCTTTTTTTATTTAGAGAAAAAAAGCAAAACAGGAAAAAGGTAGAAATAATACAGAATTCAAAAAATAACAGTAAGAAATGACTAGTCAAAAAAATAACAGTAAGAAAACACTAGTTGATAAATTACATATTGTTGTCTTAGAAATAGTTGTTCAGGTTACAAAATCAAAGCATAAAAAATGTCTGATTATTCTTTTAACAACATTAGAAGGAGTGGTGTGCTATGTCAGCATTAGACGGAAACTGAAAGTTGGATTCATGGTTTTTGGCATAAAATATCTGGGCATCTAAGGAATATCAGATGACCTCTTTTGCTCTGTGTTTGAATTTATGATTCATTTCTGGAAGAATTCAATACAGAAATTCATTTCAGACTTTGAAAACACACATGGGGCCCTGATACATGTTAAGCTCTCAGAGGTTATAAAAGGAGCTAGAGGATATTCTAGTCAGAATCCCAGAGATCAGCTTGGTCCAGAGAATCCTGGGGGATAACCTGAGAGATCACCAGCCTTTTCAAGACGAAGCAATACAAACTGAATTATTTTTTAATTTTTATTTTTATTAGTGCATATGTACAGTTCACAATAGTTTCATCTTCATGGGAGTTGGTACATGCATGCAGCACATTTTAATTCTTCTTATGTCCCTTCCGCTTCTCCCTGTCTTCTCTCTCAAAATGACAAAAGTTGGGAAGATTTATACAAGTTAAGCCTCTCTCCTCCTTGAACAATCATGTTATAGTTTGACCTTTTCCAACTTTATTTTGTGTGTGACTTTTATTTCTTTTTTATTTTTAAAAAGCAAAATAGAAAAAAGGATAGAAATAATACAGAATTTCAAAAAATAACAGTAAGAAATCAACACTAGTTAATACCTTACATATTGTTATCTTAGAAGTAGTTGCTCAAGTTACAAAATCTAAGCATAAAAAATGAACAGACAAACAATGACAGCACAAACTATTCTTTTTGATGAATTAACAGAGAATTAGTAGTATGGCTATCTATCTTGCACACTTAAGCACACATACAGTTATATGTGTATACCTACAAGCTGTTCTTTCCCTTTGAGCACTCTTTCTCTTTCATTATTACAATTTCTAAAAACAAACAAAAATCCCCACACCTTAATGTCTATTCTTATTTTCCAGTCCAACTCCCTTGAATAAACATAATAATGCCCCACCTTTGATAAACAAGAAACCAAGCTAGAAAAGATAATTAAAGCCACAAGTACAATACAACCTTTGTTCTCAAAGCCAGGCAAATCCAACGACTTTTCCTGAATTCTGAGTGCCTTGTATTCTGCACCACTCAACACCTGTTTTTAATGGATTCAGACTTTCCTGACATTTTGACATATATCAAATGTTCCCATGTCAACTAAGGATTCTGCTTTTATTAAGTTTCCATATCATAACTCTTTGAAAAAAATTGTATCATAAGTAAGATTAAGTTGTACAATTATTTATGTGAGCACTATAATGGGAAGATGTACTATAGCAAAACAGATCCATCTGCACACAAACACAAACAGGGATGTATGAAACTTTAGAAGCTCCAAAGCCTCAAGGGTAGAGAAGCATACCATCTGCCAAAATGATGTTTAATACATTCTTCCAGTCATAAGTAGCCAGTGGTTGGAGTTGGCTCCCAAATTAAAAATATTTCCAAAACTTGCTTTATGGCTTCTCATCAACATTATTGGTATTTTGAAATAGATAATTCTTTCTTGTGAGTGGTTGTCCTGTTCATTGGTAGTTGTTTGTAGTAACTCTGGTCTTTACTTATTGATGCTAGTAGAATTCCCCTCCATAATTGTAACAGCAAGAAATATCTCTAGCCATTGTCCTTACTTGAGAATCATTGCTTTATAAAATGACAGGTCAGACTATTCCAACCATAGTAATTTAAGAACCACTTAACCAGTGATGCAAATGAAAGTATCTCCAGATGGTCTCTGACTCTGACTCTTAAAAGTCTGTTAGGAGATTAAGTCCCATACCACATATTAATTTGATTAGCAATAATGTCTACTTTCACAAGAAACAGATAAATACATGTACTCTAGGAGCAAGAGAAAAAATTTTGTGGATATCTACTATATTAGGCTGTAATTGGTTGAGAAACCACATCAAGAATTAACCACAACAAAGAGTATAAAGACACTGAAGTCCTTTGGGTCTTCCTAGTCATCTCAGGTTTCCCTCAGGACTTCTGTTGGCAAAATACCTATTATGTGGGCAAAGGCAAAAGTGCAGGCAGACAATGATGCTGCTGGCCACTCAAGAACAGCTACATTTACTTAACTGATGAATAGGAGTGTGGGGAATGGGGAGATTTTGGCCAAAGGATGCAAAATGTAAGGTAGAAACAGCAAGTTTTCAAGATCTATTACACTGCATTGTGACTATAGTATTGCATATCTCAAACTTGCTAAAGGAGTAGGTTTGAAATGTTTGTACTATGTGCCAGGAGCTAGTCTAACTTCCACACATTTAAATCTCAGAAGAATTTTAAGAGGTAGGTGTAATTATCACCTGTCTACAGATAAGGAAATGAAGATTCACAGTGGCCAAGTCACCTGACCAAGTAAGGGTATAAGGAATCAGAAAGCTTCCATGTCTAGCTTCAGAGTCTACACTTGTCCAATACCATTAAGCTATTTATGCCTCTGTAGAGCAGAGAATCAAAATCCCAGAATTGGAACTATGCATACACATATCAGGGTGAGTATTGATGCTTCATTCAGACACTTCAGACATGGTGATTCTTATTTTAAACACCCACACCTATATGCCTGTCTTAAAGGAAGCATGCAAAGTTCTGGTATTGTATTCTACTTGGACAATTACAATGATGGGCTGTGTTACGGAAAATGCATAATATCAAAGGATGAGCTACATCTTCTCCAGTGCCAGGAAACTTACACAACAGAAGCTTGGTGACTTTCCTTTTGCCTCAAAAAGCTTCTTAGAGGCCACAAAAGAAGTGTCAGTTTAATACAATATCTGAAGTTTTCTAGAAAATGAGAAGCTTGGCACTTGAGTAGATTTCATCATCTGGGCTCCCTGTCAACTATAGAGGACTATTTCAAACTTACAACTTGTAAACAATCACAGTCAGGGACCTGTGGATGTTTTGTTTTGCTGAGGAATATACCATTTACAAGTTAGCAAAAGGAAGGTTTCTGTGCACCTCGAATGTCTTAGATTTAAATCTGTGAAGAAGACCTTATGCAAGGCGAGCCAACCATTTGGCTTTCTTACATAGGATCGTCATTGATATGTGTCCCTAACTAAATCATCTTATTGTAATTGTACACTGGCAAGGTAGAAGAAAAAGAAAGAGCAAGAAGTAATTCTGAGTGCTGTGATCCCAGAATTCAGGGCAAAGAGATTAAGATTGGAATGTATGTATTTTTTTCAGTATTCACCACGATTTGAAATCTATAATGATGCTAAGCTGAGAGGATGCAAACTTGAAGACAGATAGTGGGTGTGATTTAAGCATGAGTGAAAGACCATGGAAACTCCAGTCAAACCTAGTTTATTTTGGCAGGAATCCTTTACAATGCCAGTTTCATGACATCATTTTACTGAAATTAAATTTTAAACGATTCAGAGGCCAAACTGCATTAAAGAGGCAAGTCTGTTAGGGGAACCCTAGAAGTAGTCAGGCGGTCAGCAGGAGGCAGTTAGCAATGCCTCACATTTTATTTCACAGTCTGGAGCATAAAAAGTGCTTAAACAGCAAGTTCTTAATTTAGCCTGACCTCTTACTTTCAGGGTATGTTGTTTGCTTGCTTGTTTTGTTTGTTTATTTTTTTAAAACAGCATGTCAGCTGGCTTGAACTCACCATAGAATCCAGGGTGGTCTCCTGCCTGCAGCAACCTCCTGCCTTAACCTCTGAAGTGCAGGGACTACAAGCGTGTGTCACCATATCTGGCTCCAGAAGTATAAGAGTGAGTGTGCAGTGCACAGTTTTCTTTTCATATCCTAAACAAAAGGTGACTCTTTCCTCCTAAGAAGGTTTGGAATGTCCCTTCCATAACATGGCAAAAGAATGAAGAGCAGCAACACTGTGGAAAAGATAGCTATCCAAGAGAACACAAGAGAACCCTGTGTCCGGAAGCGCAGAATGTAGGCCGCTTCCAGTTCTCACTAAAGTCACAGCACTTCGTAGTGAAGTCACTTCGTAGTGAAGTCTGCAGCACTTCACTACGAAGACTGGCATGGGGTGAACCTTAGGAGATGAAAATTTATGTAGTACTTGAACATGGTTCTTTTAAGAAATGTAAGGTATTAAGAATTAGGTAATAAAGACATTGAAGAAAAAAGCAAACTGTACATAAAATGGTGCACAGCAAGTTTAGAAATCAAGAGTCTCCCAAAACACAAAAGAAGGAAAATGATCTAGACCTTATTTATTGGGTTGTCACCAGTGTCCTGACAAGAAATAACTGAAAATTGACTCCAGAATCCATTGTGTGTACTTTATAACACATCAATAATTTATAAAGTTCTAATTAAAGAGTCAGAGCTTGGTCATTCTGAGTAAATCAATTTGTGTCTTAATAAAAATCTCAAATTAAAGAAACACTTAAGCTACCATAAGGTGGTGACTCCTAACCTGAATTAAATTGTTAGTGCTCAGCCAGAATGGGTAAGGCCAAGTAGGCCACAGAATGCTCCTAACAAGGTTTATTTCTGTTCTTACATGATACATGTTGAACTGGTTAGACAAATGTGAAGGCCTAAACATAACAGAAAGGCTGTATTCTAGTATCAGAAAGAGGCTAGCATGTGACTATATATTATATTCTTGAGGCTTTGAACAAAGCTCAACAGACATCCATTGTAAATTCAGCTCCAACATAATTCGTGAAACTTAAAGACAGCTCCTAAAGCCACTAAAGGTAACTAGATCCAAACTTTCTGACCAATCTGGAACAAAACTGAAATATTAGGAACATGAAATATTTGGAGGTAAACTAAAAAACTCCAGTTATACTTTGAGTTTAGATACATTCAACTGGAAGCTCTTAGCTCTCATAAGTTACTTAATTTAGTCTTGAGTTTGGCCAATTGAGTCCTGGTAATTAGGATTTATGATTAAAAACTAAACATAAAAACCTAAAAATTGAGTTACATATAATGCAACAATCTCACTTTGGGGAAAACATTCAAAAGAATTAAAATTGTTATGTCAAAGATATTCTTCATTTTCATGTACACTGAAACACTCACAATAACTAATATACAGAACCAAGATAAATTAAATATCTATTAACAGATGAATGAATAAAAAATGTAAGATATATATAATACTAGAATGCTATTAAGCTTCAAAAAGAAAAAAAATCAGATCATAACCAATAACATAGATGAACCTGGAAAACGTTATGTTAGACAAAATAAGCCAGGCACAGAAAGACATATGTCACAGAATCTCAGTTGTATGTGCAACGTAACAAAGTCAAATTGTGGGAAATAAAGAGTAGAATTGTGATTACCACAGCTGGGAATAAAAGAATGGGAAATAAGGAGATTTGGGCCAAAGGATGCAAATTTTAATACAGGAAGAGCAAGTCTTCAAGATCTATTACACTGCATGGTGACTATAGTTACTAATACTGCATTGTATATCTCAAAATTTCTAAAAGTCTAAGCTTGAAATATACCCACTACAAAAAGTATGTGAGGTGATGAATATTAATATATTGACTAACTTGCCTTAATTATTCCATGATATAAATATATTTTAAAATAAATATATACTTCTCAATTAAAAGTTCAACATAAAAAATTTAGGTACATTTTGGCATTGTCATTTCAGTATTGTGAGTGATTGTGGGGAGTGGCTGAGCTGGATATCTACCACACATTGGGGTTACAGCAAGACCAGCCCCAAGAACATGGGAGCCAGCAGAGAGCCATGCGAATAAGTTGTTGGCACTAGAGCAAGGCAGTCTGGCAGGTGTCTGGCTTTGGTGGCCCTCCCTGTTAACTACAGCACAGATAGCTCTAAGAACGTTTTGCTTTCAGTGCTCTCAGGAAAACACTGAGGCCTTGCATTTTCAGCCCCATTGTGCACTTCCCTTCTTTTTACTATCTATAAATAAAGACACAGATCATGCTGGGCTGTCACTATCTCTCCACCAGAGAGCTCAGGAACCACCTGGTCTCTGCTTTCCTTTTATAACATGTCTAGCTTTTTTTAATTTCTTGTCAGCCCCTCCCAGTACCCTGTTGGCTGCATGGGTTATGGCAACTGATTAGACATCTCAGAAATTGTTTTAATGTAAATAAACTCTTACTATTATTTCTATATAAATTATTTCAGGGTCCTAAAAATGGCCTGATCATTTTTGTTAGTGTATCCCCTTAGTAGCATTCATGTTTTGTGAATAAAACTACCAGAATTTGTAAAATGCAAAAAAAAAAAAATAGAAAGTGAAAAAGGATGTGTAAAATATGTGAGTGAACATGTCCCTTCCACTTCTAACTGCTAGTCACCATCCTTTCCTTCCAGAAATCAGGCAAATGATGTCGTGTGTGTGTGTGTGTGTGTGTGTGTATCTCTTAGAAATAAAAGAAATTCGGATCTAGAAAGAAAAAACTTTATTCCCTCCCCACTTTTTTGTACAAAGGATGGCATAAGTCAAAGAAACGTTGTATTTGAAGGGTAATCATCACACTTCTGAATGCTTAGCTAAAAAGTTGATAACCCTTGTTCATAGCAATCAAAGGACTATTTAGTAGAGTCTGGGTTTTTTTATGTCTCATTAGAGCTATGATTATATTCAGTTTAGGGTCAAAGACATGTTCGTGAACATCTAATAAAGATTACAGACCATTTCCATAGAAAAGAAAGTATATATGTAATGATGTATATAAAATGCATCTTATCAGAATGTTTCATTACTCACACAAATCATCTTAACAACAAAGGCATTAAAGACACCAAAACCTGGAGATTGTTTGCTGAAATCCATATAGTTAGTTAAATGTTAGAGTCAGCCAAATCATGGTGTGCTTTACTCCCAGCAGCAGAAACACTTCTATTCACTTTGTCTCTTCAAAATATTATTGCTACTGGGCACCCTTGCTGAGCAGATGGAAGGGCACGATAGGCGGCTTTAGTTCAGCAGCTTTTCTAGCCTCCCCCACTGACCTACCTTGGTCAAATCTAACCCACTGCTATGACTCATTGCATTATTTGAGAAATGATTTTATCTTCTCAGGACATAGTCTATATCTAAAAAGTAGTAGAGAACTGAGAGCCAAAGGGTGCTGGAAAATAAGAGAAAAACTCAGTTGCCGATTTTTAATCCCACTTTCCTACACATAAGTGTTTAATATGAAAAGCAATAGTGTCCTCCCATAAGGCAACTAGTGTCCTAAATCTGGTAGAAAATGCACAGGATAAATCTAAGATTCATGACTACACTAGTAAAGTGGACTTGTTTTTCATGAAACAATATAAAAATGATAAACAAAAAACTGTATAACACTGAATCAAAAGTCAAACTGCCACTGCCCTAATTTACAGATTTTAGATTTCTTTTCCCAGAAGAAGAACTCTACATTCGAATAATGTAGGGCTCTGAATGTTAAATTTACTATTTCCCCTTAGATTTATTCATTGTTGCTGTTGCGGTTTTGACCTAAACAGTCCCCATAAGTCTCAAGTGTTTAAAAGGTGTTTGGATCATGGGGTGTCTTAGCTCATTGGTGGATTCAGTCATTGGTAAGCTCTGTTGCTGAATGCACTGTTACAAGGCCGGGCCTGGTTGGAGGTGGGTCACTGAGCTCATGACCTATTGTGATTTGTGTGCCTTGAATTTGCAGTTTGATGTATTTAATAAGTTTTGGATACTTTTCAACTTTTATCTGTTGAACTATTGCTTCTAAATCACTGCTTTCTCTTTTGGGTTTTTGAATAACATATTTATTTGGTCTTCACCTCATCCCATATGTCTCCAGTGTTTTCTATATTTTCTATATCTCTTTTTACTCTCCATGATTCAGTCTTGATATGTTATATTCATTTTTCAGATGACTAGTCATTTGTTCAGATGACTTTGACATTTTGTTAACCCACCTCTTGTTAACTTGAGAGCATTTGGGAGAGCAACTAACAGGGGTATATCTTTAGTTCTAGAATTTCATCCTTAGAAGACCCTGAAATCCAGTTTTTATTTCTCCAGCATGGTAAGAAACCTCTGTTTAGCAACTTTACTTCATAGTACCTTCTTTTGAACAGTGAATGCCTAAGTAGATTAGCCTGACTCATTTCTCTGCAGGATTTTGGCCTCTCAAATTTTTGCTCTCTGTAGTCCTAAACTCCGGTTTTTGTCTGCCTAGCCATGAGAAACTGATGACAGCTATGCTCAAATCCTCTGCCTCTTAGATGTCACTTTTTGCTTGGTTTCTCAAGCTCTTGAACTCCTGCTTTCACAGACGAATGTCTTAAAGGGGAAAGTGATTAAGAACAGAAGGCTCACTTCAGTGGGTTTCTCTTCTCTCTAGTCCTTGCTATATCCATACCTTTAAAAATCCTGTAAATATTTTTAATCCAGTTTTTAAAGTATTTTATAGTATGAAATCAGCTGGCTAGTCTGCTGTTAGAAGAAGAGGAACCTAAAGTTGTCTTACATTGCATTTCACAAGTGCTTAACAGTGTAGGATGCTGCAGAGAGAAAAATCCTTTATTTAAACCCATTAAGTCTTAATGCTGTATGAAAAATTATGTGAAAATGTCCTTATTAATATTCACAACTCCTTCAAAGTATCTACAAACACTTAATTTGGTTTAATTACAACCTTTTTGTAGTAAATACATATATTAATTACTGTACTGGCCAACTTTCCCATTGCTGGGACACAATACCCAATATCCATAACTTAAAGAAGTAGAAGTTTAATTTTGTTCACGAATTTAGAGGATTCAGTCAATAGCTGACTGGCTCCAAGGCAGAAACACCATGTCAGAAGAGCATGGCAAACCAAAGCTGTTTAGTTTATGGTCCAGGAAACAGAGGAGGAGAAATGTGTCAGAGAGGAAGACATGAAGGACCAGATACACAGCCAAGGGTAATATCTCCATGACCCACCCAAAAGTGTGCTTAACTTAAACTTAACCATCGCAATTGCCTATATTAAATACTTAATTTATTAAAGACCTAATTTTTATTTTACAGCATTTCTTTTTCTTCCTCTAAATAATGCCATTGTAATAATGTTGTAGGTCCTTTAACACTTGAATGAAGGTCTTTTCTAGAACAGAAATCTACATTTATAGAATTCTACCCCTGGATCTGAGGTTTTATTTTAGGGCCATCAGAAACAATGGCATCTAGCACAGGATTATCATGATACTAGGTTCACTATGACCTCCTCTTTCTTGGTAAATCATGTAAGTTTTTTTTTTTTTTGTAATCAAATTATGTTATCTTTTTGAAGCTTATGGCAATGTATCTTTTGCATATTAAATTACTTACTTACTCTGACTTAGAACTTTAGAACTTTATAACAGAACATATATTACACACAAACTTCTCTTTTTCTCTTTTATAGGATTGGAAATCATTAAATAGGATCGGGCTCTGGAGTTGTGAATCTATTTAAAATCAGGAGCCAGATGAAGCACAAGTTTTCCACAGTCTAAGTCCGGAGTAAAGATGTGTGCTGGAGAATAAGGCTGAGTAGAATACATATTTTGCTCTAGTCTTTGCAAGTTATAAAATTTAATAATGTCTCATATCCCTTGCCTTGCTCTGACCAATCTGCCCCCCTCCCAGGGCCTCTGGTCTCAGTTTGAGGCCCATCTGGGGTTGTGCTTTAGACAAGCACATCCTTTCTCCAACCACCACCACTCCTTCTGCTGCAGAATGTCTTCCAGCCTGCCCTGCATCTTTGCCTACTCAGACCACCTGAATGGAGCTTCCGTGGACCTCATTTATGAATCAGTGGCAAAAAGGGGAGCCAATAGGTTATAAGGGTAGCACTGGGACAGTGCCTGGAACATGGTAGGTACTCAAAGAACATATGTATGTGTGAATGAAAGAAAGAAACATGAACATTACAAGAGCCCAAAGAGAAAGTGTTTTTCTTTATTTTAAAATCAACTCTCTGCCCTTTGCTTTATCACCCAAATGAATATATAGGCTTATATTATCTTCAAAGGATGTTGAGTGTGATGAGCCTAGGAGAAAAGAGGCATACACAAGTCTAAGTAGTACAAATATGAATAACCTTGGATAACTTTTTGCTTGCTTGTTTGTTTGTGACAGGGTCTCCCTATGTAGCCCTTTCTGGCCTTGAATTCTCAACAATCTTCCTGCCTCAGCCTTCTAAGTGCTGAAATTACAGGCATGTGCCACCACACTAGGCTCACGCTATATCCTGAAGTTGCAGTCCTAGGTGTGAAATTTTTAAGTTATGATTTTCCTCATCTTCTATCTTACCTCAATTCCTCTGCTGAGATTTTGATCCCTTATGCTTAATGGATACAGAAGGACTGAAAGTCTATCTTCTTATGGCTGCTTCAGGCAGGGAGGGGCACTGAACCTCCCTAGTCAGGTATGAAAAGTCTCACTCCAACTGACCTAAAGAAAACAAAGGAAAATTGGTTTTGTTGTTTGATGAAACATTAACCTTTGATAGTCTAGAAAGGAGGACAAAGATGAGCAAATCACTGACACCTAAATTTCATCTTATAATTGTTATAGTTTGTGTCTGGATGTTCACCCAAAGCCTCATGCTGTCATAGGGACAGGCTTCTAGAATTTGTGATTGATTCATGGTCCAATGCTGGAATTATGGGTGTGAGTGCTACATCCACCCTAGGGTGAGTAGCCTACATACAGTATAAGGGTCAGAAAGTGTCTTTTCTCCATGCTCCTCCCCTTTTTACTCTTGTGGATTTTGCTGTCTTCCACTGCCATGCACTGTTGCACTCTGCCATTCCACCCTGCCTTGGAGCCAGAGACTGAGACCACCACAAACTGTGAGCTAAATAAACCTTTCCTTCCTTAACTTTGAATGTCATGTATTTTTTCTCAGCAACAAGAGAAAAGCAACCAACATGGAATTTGGTACCAGAGGAGTAGGGTCTTTGCTGTGACTACACCTCACCATGTGGTTCAAGAGCCTTTGGGATTAGCTTATCGAAAGAGTTAGGAAAGATTCAGAGATGTCACCTGAAAGGGGAGAAATGGAAAGCCTGAGGTTGTTTTGTAGGGGAGATTCTGGTCAGAGCTCAGAAGACCAGAAATCTGATAGAAAACCTGCCAGTAAAAATAAGACTTGAGAGGTTTCTGCTGAGAAAAAGATTGGTTGTTGGACTCTAGATGATGCATGTTATGTCTTGGCAGAAAGTTTGTCTGAATTGTGCTCATGTCCAGAGACTTTGCCTGAGACTGAGACTCTTCTCAGTCTAGACTAATCTGGAAAAAGTAATTTCAAGGCAGTTTAATGTTGAAGCAGTGATATGGCTACTGTTGGGGTCTGTTAGCCAGATCTATGTTGAGAATCAAGATCAAAGAAGCCATCAGAATGATTTTAAATGATGTGAGTTTAGGCAGAATAGAAGCTACAGTAGAGCTGTGAACCACAAAGACAGAGCAGAAGATATCTTGATTGCTGAAAAAGAAAAAAAAACAGAATAGAAAAGATGGCCTGAAGGCATCACAGAAAGAAGCAGCACATATCTTCCCTTCGTGGCTTCAAAACTGCAAAAGTGAAAGACTTTGTTCTGAGGAGAAAGCTACAGAGCACCATCTTCTAGAATGGTGGCGACCACACCATGTCCCAGAATAGCAGTGACACAGAGAATTTGTCCCTCAGAATTGGATTCAGAGGGCCCAGTAATCCATGCACTTGACCCCTACAACCAAGAGAGAAGAAAGCCTGGTTACAGCTCCAGCTAGTAGCAGACCTTGGCATCATCCATGTGGCACTGACTTTAGGTTCATGGAGAATGCAAGAGTTCCATGGTTAAAAACATTTCCATCCAGATTTCAAAGAAAACCCAGGAGGCCAGGCAATGTGCCTCTGAGAAGTCAGTGTGTGAAGCTGTGAAGATGAAGCTAAAGGTGCAGTGAAGACCCCAGAAGTTTGGAGAAACCAAGTACATGGACTGTCTGAAGAAATCTGCAAGGAGGAAGCAGAGTGGACCCAAGAGAGAAGCCACAAGAGCTACAACCACTGGAAGCACCACAGGAATGGAGTCACCCAAACCCCTCTGAGCTCACACGTTGCTTCAGATTGCTTTGGATTTCCACATGGAACTACAGGACTTGATGTTTGCTCTCCTGGATTTTGACTGCTTTGGTCCCATTCCTCTGTATTCCTCTGTTTGTACTTTTTGGAATGATAATGTTTATCTTGTGCCACTGAATGTTAGAAGTGTTTAACTTTCTTTTCATTTATACAGGGGCTTGCAGCTAAGTGTTTGCCTTAAGAGTCAGAGGAAATTTTGGACTTGGACTTTTCAGCAATACTGAAACTGTTAAGACTTTGGCAACTCTTAGAAATGAATTAAATCTCGTTTACATAAAAGGAGGTGCATAAGTCTTTGGGGAACCAGGGGTATAATGTTATAGCTTATGTGTATATGTCCCCCCAAAGCCTCTTTCAATCATAGGAAGGTCATCACTTTTTAAAGGTGGCTAGACCTAGGGTGGGTGCAGCTGGAATCAAGGGTGTGATGTTAGTATGAAAGATGTGAATGATGTAGACTGGATAAATCATAAGAGACAGCAAGAATCTTGCTATGTCATTGCCTGCTGCTTACTGCCTCTGCCTGTCCTGCTTTGCCATGCATTGTTTTTCTCCTGTGATGCCCCTCTGCCATGCCACCCTGCCTTGGAGCCAGCTGACTATACATTGAAACATCTATAAACTTTAAGCCAAATAAACCCTTTCTCCTTTAATTTGGGTGTCAGGTATTTTGTCTCAGCAACAAAAAAATGTAGATAAGAGACACACATCTTTAAGGTACCTTCCAATGAAAAGGGAATGTTTGTCCCCTACATAGTTCAGCTTGGAGCTGCTGGCAGTGGATGAGGAGAGGCTGGTGGGATTTGAGTTTTCATTGACCCAGTAAATCAGGCACAATTAATCCTCCTCTTTCACCTCAATCAACATCAACATATCTTTTCTCCTTACTCAGGCAGTGATAATTGTGCCCTGGAACCCACAAGAAAATTCAAACTCACGTTCATCCTCTTTTATCCATAGCTCCCTAGTTGTCCCTTCTAATTAAATGTTAAAGGACTTTATTATAATCCCAATTGTTATATCTTGTAATACTATAACTCAAATATTTTAATCCTTTTTTCCATCCTCCTTCTGGTCCAGGAAGTTTATAATTGTAACCCCACTGAAATATTATTGGAAACCCAAGGAGTTAATTACTGTCTACTACCTCCAGTGAAACCCATGGTGAGAATAAAGACACTAAGACATATTCATAGTTATGAGCAACCAAGGGTCCTGAGTCTGGTCCAGGTTAGGATTCACAGAACAAAGGCCTTGATCCAAAGCATCATCCAGCATTTACTAACTTGTGAAGGAAAGAGTAGCTTGAGGATTAGTGACTGAGAGAATGGTGAGAATTATGTGAATAATGTGAACTGAGCTGGCCAGCTGGAGGGAAAACACCTCCGCAATATGCATGGAGAAGTATATGCAGAAAGATCAATGTGCATAACTTGATTGAGGTAGCATTTGAATGATTTAAAATGCTGTTACTTCAGTTTCTGATATGTAGAATTTGTGCCCTGGGAATTCACAGCCTCTTAACTTGAGAGGCTCAAACCCAGTTGACATTCCTGGAGCTACTTGGCTCTGCCATCCCGCTGTGCTCAATCATTTATAGGGAAGATAATTCAGGGAAATAGGAAACTTGCTGACTTCAAGGATAACATATCAGTACCTCAGCCAGCCTTACTTGAATTTCTTAGAGACAACTGAAGGGAGAAGGAAATAACATAGCCAGCTCTGTAAATATTAATACATGGAGATAGGGCTATTGTGGTAATCACTGCTCTGCATTGGAAGAAAGCAGACCAGGTCATCTTCTATGGACTTGCGTTTCCCAAGAGAATAAAGCCTCGGAGTGGGGTAGGAGAAAGGATGAGAAGAGAGAAAAATTTTTTAGGAAAGAGAGACAAAAAAAAAAAAAAAAAAGAAAAGAAAACCAGTGGGCTCCTACTCAATTTCCATACATAGATTCTACCAGGCCCCAAAGACAGGATTCACTATCATTTAAAGGCCACTTGAATCTACACAGTTTAAGGTATGTTCCCAACTACCCCAAAAGGGTAGCTGTGGCATCAGGAAAACCAAACTCATGCCTTTTGAGTTTTTTCAGTTTTTTGTTTTGTTTTGTTATGTTTTTTTGAGGTGAGAGATGAAAAAGAAGGAAAAAGAGAGTTAAAAGAGCAGTTTAGAGGACCTTCTTTTATCTAATGTGTTAGGACCTCATGTTAATCAAAACATGAGTGATTTGTATAGATAACTTCCTCAGGTGCTATCCTGAGGCCAATTTTTCCACTGTGTCTTAGACTCTAGGTGTGTGAAAAAAAACTTTGCTTGAGACACTGGATGAGTCTATCCTTATTTATATTTTCCTGATCAGCAAGTTTTAATTTTCTCTGACCTAGGAATGTGATATGTTGAACTGAGAGGATACCTAATGAGGCCACTACTCATCCTAGAGTCTTCTCTTGACACCTTTTTCCATTTTTTATTAGAGGGAACAAGAATTTTGTATCTTGGTACTTTTATATATAAGCACTTATTTTTTGGAAATTTAAGAGCATCTAACTGCTAAAAATACAAATCCTAAAGCTGCAGGGGTTTCTAGGAAGAGAGTGAGGGAGGGACAGATGAGGAGAGAAAGAAAAGGAGACACCATAAAAAAAGAAATACAGGAAGATAAAGGAAGAAAAAGAAAGAGGAGAAGTTAGAGAAAATGAGAGAGCAAGGGAAGAGATTGGAGGAAGATAAAGAAATAATCTGCATCAGAGGATAAGGGGTTTGGAATATGGGGAAGAAACAAATGAAAAGCCTTCAGTTGGACTTACCAAAGCTGTAAGTTCCAATGCCTCTTTACCCCCTGCCACTGGCTCACCAAAATAAATGTCACCAGATCCAAGGAGGTGCTCAAAGCAGAGAGGGGAAACTTGACTCATCCTACTCACGGGACAGGTTGCACATTCACTGACTTCCATCACAGTAAAAAAAGATTTTCAGGATACATCAGTAAGAGGCATAAAGGGATTTATGAGGCAGAATTTTAAAAGTACACACTCGAAAAAATAGAGTATAGGCCCTCAAGAGAAAGAGGCACCGGGTATTTCTTAAGCACAAAATATTTCCTGGAATTAAACTCAATTTTCTAGAGATTTTGCTATGTGGTTTCCCAAGGCAGATCTGTAGACAAACATTTAATACCCAGTAGAGACCTGGAATAATAGAGACTTAATTAATAATTTTAATAAATCCTTTTTTGGTCTACTCAGAGAAAATCATGCAGTGGCACTAGACAGTAGAGACTTTTAAGATGAATAAAATCCAATGTTTACTTTTAGGAAAGTTGCTGCTTTTATACCATGTCAGAATTTGTCAGAACTCTTCTGGTTGCAAGTGACAGATGGTATTTCTTTTTTTACTTATATAACTTAATTATGGAAGTTCATGGCCTAAAAATCAACTAAAATCAGGATTAAGATGCAACCAGAGATCCCTCTTAAATTCTCTCCCATAACCCCTGCCCCTGATTTTCTTCTCTCAGTCTTCAAGTCACCAGAAACATGACTACTAGCAGCACTCAGGCTCATAAAACCCAGCTTCATAAACATTTCCAGGCAATGGTTTTGATCCATCTTGGTTCAGGTGCCCATTCCCAGAAAATCAGTTTTGGCCAATGGAATAATGTAATAGGCTCAACTTGAACCAGTTATCCATATATCTGTTCAATCAAAAGTGGTCACAGGGCTGAGAATTATAAAAACACAGCAGATCTCATTCAAATCACACATCTAGAATCACTCTTAGCAAGCAACGCAATATTTACTACTATTCTCATATAATCCAGTTCCTTCCATATGTGGAACATTCTAAAATAAAGGTAGTTCCTAAAACAGTTATTTTTCAGTGGGCTATAACATTTTTCAACTATGTATAGATACATCTGACATAGAGACTAGTCTGTATATTTTCTTTGCAAGACTCTCTGGCTTTACTCCTGATCACTATCTGGATAGAACCCTCCTGGCCTAGGGTATACCACCAAAAGGCTCAAATCTCTGTGTTCTGACCTTGTAAATGAAACATAATCAGGCCTGCTTAGCCCTGGTAACAAAGTTCTACTTTCAAGTCCCTAAATGGCATGTGAACCCTGGCACAGCAGCAGCTCATGGATTACAAGGAGTCAGAGGATCTGAGTTCTGGACCAAACTTTTTGCTTCCCCAGCCAGATGCTGTTAGTTAGGTGACATCTCTTGAGACTCAGGTTCAGTATCTACTGTCTTGCTTCATGGATCAGGAAGTTTATGAGGATGAGTATGTACACTTGAGCTATGAACCACCATGGCAGAAATAGGGTGGATGTTCATTCAAGCCTTACCTCCAGTCCCCTCCAGCGTTGCTCAGGCAACTTAACCACACCCAGCAACTCCCTCATGTTTAGGCCTCAAACCTTCTGTTCTGCCCATGAATGACTCAGATCTCTCTGGTCCTTGATACTGAAGGAGGGTAGATGACCACACTTGCCCTTCATCTGGAATGGGCTGAGTTTTCTCCCTCCCACTGTTCCCATGGTGCAGGATTTGGTCCTTGGTTAGGAGCACATCCCTGCCATTCCAGGACTCATTGCCTTAGAATGAGCAGAGAGTGGGAGGGTGGAGGAGAAAGGAATGTTTACCATCTGTTCAATCTGGAGGACACCAGGAGATCAAATTTTTGACACAAAATGTTACCATGGGATAAGGACAGTTTGAAATTTTTAACAGTGGGGGAAACTCTAGATTGGGAGACAAGGAACACAAGCTTTCCTGTTGACTCAGCTACTAGCTAGCTATGTGACCTTTGAATCAAAAATTTAACCTCCTTTTTCTCATCTGGAGCAATAAGGAGAAATACATTGTATGTTTTCCTTTAAGCTCTAATATTTGATCTTCTGGGTGCCTGTGCCCAGAAATGAGTAGGGTGACAGAAAAGACACAGACACACTCACTCTAGATATCTGTTCCTAACTGTAAGGGATATTTAGAATAAAAGATCCAGAATTTTTTCAAAGAATTTTCAAATTCATATATGAAGCAATTATTATCTCCATACTATATCAAAATTTTTCACACATACATGTATTATTTTTAAAACCACATAGTTGTGTCTGAGATTAATTAAACATCAATTCATTTTAAGGAATCCTCATTGTAAAATATTTTCAGTCAGCACCAAGGATTTAGCTCAGTGGCACAAGTACCTTCCTGGAAAGCACAAGGTCCTGAGTTTGACCCAAAGCACACAAAAAAATTTTTTTTTCAATCAACGTATGGGAAAATAACAGCTACCATGACAGAAACACTTTGTTTGCTTGTTTCTTTTATTATAATGAGCCCTTCATATGAAGTAGAGAACTGTCAATGATGAGAATTTACAGTATGGGGACAAGGAGACAAGGGAGGCTGGCCTGCATGAGCTACAGCAGTAAGCTTTCTTATCTCCCTTATCTTGCAAAGATTCATGGTTGGGAAAAGGGAGAGCAGCACCCAATGGAAGGTAGGAAAGGAGAACGGGGATGCTTGTCCTGACTGCCTCACTGTGGTTTGGCCCTGGGCCGGCTGCCCGCCTCCAGTAGGAGCCTGTTCCCCTTGAGGTAGCCTTCCTCATAAAACTCTCCTCAGTTTCAGCAGCCACTCCTGTTGCCTGTCAAGCACCCTGTTCTTAGCACCCTGAGTACTAGATTAGCCCTTGTGTTTTCCCTTTAAACTACTTAAACCTCTGTAAACAATACTTTATAATACATTATCTTTAGTTGAAATTATCATTTTTCCATTTTGGGTTCCTGATTTGACTAATTTTGTTGGAAATGGTTAGTGTGGTGACCCAGTTAGGAGGTTTCATGAAAGAGATGAAGTTGGATAAAGAAGATTGGAAAGTGGACTTGAGAAACAATCATTCATTTCTCTGCTCCCTGAAACACTATACCCACCTCTTTTTGGCACTTTCCATATTCAGAAGTAATTATCTGTTGACATTTCTATCTGTTTACTATGCTATAAGTTCCTAAGGGGAAAAACCATGTTCCATTAACAGTTCTGCAGTCACAAACCCAGGATCACTGTAGATCCTTAAGAAATATTTGTTGAGTTTTAACAGTTTTGAAAAATAAGCAGCATATGGTCTGCATGGATGGCATCTGCTGATGCTGTTGGGTGTTCCTGGGGCCTGTGGGTCCTGGAACATGTCTCCTTTCCCAAAGTACCCCAGAGATGAATGAAGGAAACTGTGCTATTCATAAATTTCCAGAACTGAGACTGATGAGGGAAGGCATCAAACAAACCTCTTGATGGATACTTAGGATTGTAACACAAACAACTAAAGCCTCAAAGCTCATATAATCTAAATCTTCCAAAAGATTTCATGGGGAAACTTTCTCTTGTTTACCTCAATGTGTCACCTATCAATTGATCCCTTGTGCTCCCAGAATCATATAACTAGGAAGGATCTGGTGACAGCACAAGTGAGAAAAGTTCTGTGCCAACACCCTGTGAATTCTGAGACAAGGGGGGCCTTCTCTGAGAACTACAGCTGAGACAGTGCAGCAGCAGAACCTGTGCGAGGCTTAGGGGTTGTCTGGACAGAGCTCTGCCCATGCAAGTCTGCCTATGTTGACTGATGAGACTTCTTTGCCTAAAACTCTGTCCTCATCATGAGTTTTCCAGGTGAGATGACTGGAAAATGGGATATAGATGTATCTGTGAACCAGAAATTCTCCTCTTTTGGGAGTGAGAACTTAATATGAGAAACATAGGAAGTTCTACCAAGTAGCCCAAGCCCCAGAGATACCTTTTCCCAAGAATCATTTAAAAATGCTTTAAATTCCCAACAGCAATTTTTAATTACCTGTAAGGAAGTTGGATATGAGACTGAAAAAGATTCTGTATCATTTTGTGCTTCTGTGAGAAGGTAAAGAAAGCATGTTTGATATGTGGTGGTTTACACAGTCCCTATGATGAGTGTGGCCCAGAAAGGAAGCTGGACCAGGTTCTATGATTGAGTAAAGGGGACAGCAACTGAGTGCTCAGTTTGCCTTTTTAGGTCACCCCTACTATATTCACACAAGGCTCTCTTCGTTAGTCTGTAAAGCAAGAAAGTCATTGTTAGAGTGGTCAAATTAGTGAGAATTTAACTGTGGTGTTATCTGGGAGTTCCTTTAGAAAAGGCTAGCCAATCAAAAGATTCCAAGTCCTTCTTGCCTCAAGAATTGGACAAGTCAAAAGCAGTGCCAAAAGTTTACTTGAAAAGTGCAGGGTGAAGCAGGGAGAAACCAGCTCTGCAGAACAAACTTGTGCTGAACAAAGAAAAAGAGGGTAAAAGCAAAAATAAAAATACACTGGGCATCTGAGAAAAACCACCCTGGCTACCATAAATACTCACCAGTCTTCTCTTACATCATAGTGAGAGCAGGTGAGAAGTTCTACATACGGGATCCCTTGGATCTTGTGATTGATAGGACCTGTTCATTTCCTCAGTCAGCTTTTCCACACCCTATCTCTTATTTCAATGGTGTAATCTGATCAATTTCTGAAAAGCAGAGAAGAGAGTGAAAGTAAAAAAGGAAGATATGTGTATATAAAGACAGAGATAAAGACCATTAAATGGGGTACCATCACATAGCCAGTAACCTAATGAGAGACAATGGCAGGGGACTCCAGAAGCAAAGTCTTTCTCCAACCAGGCACAGAAAGGACAAACTCTATCACTTTCTAAACAAAAGGGAAGAATCAGGTCCAAACCTAGGAGAAAATCTGAGGAAAATTGCACAGGTCTTTGCTCAAGGGGCCATAGAAGCTATGTAGTTGAAAATAGCTATGTTTCAAAAATCAAGCAGATAGAAGAACATCAGAAAAATAATGGCAGAAATTAATGAAATAGAAACACATGCTATACAAAGGATCAGCCAAACCAACCATTTTTTCTTGGCAAAGACTAATAAAATTTATAAGCTTTTGGTAAGATGATTAGGATGGATAAAAGGAAAGCACATAAACCAATATCAATAATGAAAAGGATATCTAACTATGACACTGTAGACCTTGTAAAGATGTTTATTTTTAAACTCTATTATTCCAAAAGATGTTTGTACTTTACATGAGATAGACATCTCCTCAAAACTATAATTTACCAAAACAACTCACAAACAAGCAGAAAACTGGAATAGTACTATATATTCTTTGCACAACCAAATCCAAAATGAAAAATTTCCCACCTCCAAATCTCAGGTCTATTAATTTCACCAGTAAATTTCCCTGAAATTTCAGTAAAGCCAGTAGTACTGTTGTACCCAAAATTTTTCAGAGTTGTAAAGGTTTTCTTAACCATATTTTTAAACTCTGGGAAAAATGAGACAAAACAATGTCCTAGCCAATAGTACTCATGAACATATAGGCTAAATGTTTAAGTGAAGTATTAGAAAACTGAATTCAGTAGGTCAGATTCACTTAGGAATATGAGACTGATTTGTCATTAGAATATAAAGCAGTTCACCCAATTAGAGAAAGAAGTTCATATTACCCGAAAGGGTTTGGGACCCTTGATCCTGGCAGCTAGGTGCCTGCCCAGCCCCCTTGGGTCATTGGACTAGGCTCCAGAGGTTCCACGGGCTTGAGTGCACTGTGCCTAGCGATCTTCATTCAACTAGGGGAGCCAGGCCCACTGAAGGGGGAGCCAAGCCAGCGCCGCACCTTGAGGTGAGTTGCAGCTCACCAGGGCAAGCCTGGAATGGTTTGAGACCATTGATCCCAAAGGCTGGGTGCCTGCCCAGCCCCCTTGGGTCATTAGACTGGGCTCCAGAGGTTCTGTGGGCTTGAGTGGACTGCACCCAGCTACCTTCATTCAGCCAGGGAAGCCAGGCCCGCAGAAGGGGGAGCCAAGCCGGTGGCGCACCACGAGGGAAAGCTTTGGAAAATTGCTGGAAACACGGAAATACAGGAAAATGACAAAACAAAAGACCAAAACGCAATCTCAAACCTCCAGCCCATTCCAAGAAATAGAAGCCATGTACACAGAAGAAAATACTACACATACAACTGAAATGTATGAAATGATATCAACTGAAATAAAGGAGCAAGTACAGGAAGCTATGAGGGAACTCAAATCAGAAATATTCTCCCAGGTAAAAGAAGAAATGATAAAAGTAGTGAAAGAAATACTGAATGCATCCAACAAAGATACAGCTAAACAATTAGAGGAACAAAGCAAAATGATAGAATCCCTGAATGGACAGTTTAAGAGACAAACAGAATGCATTAAGCAGATTCAAAGAGATATACAGGAAATCAAAAACTCTAATGAAAGTTGCAAAAACTGCCTCAATGAAAGGGAAGATAGAATCTCAGACCTCGAAGATAAGATTGAAGCTAGTGAACAAGAAAGGAAAGATCTTCTAACAATAACAAGAAATCAGGAAATAACAATTCAACAGCTGCAAGATGATGCAAAGAAAAGCAATATAAGATTAATAGGGATAAAAGAAAAAGAAGGGGAAAACACAAATTATATCAAGAGGCTATTTACACAAGTAACAGCTGAAAACTTCTGAAACATGAATATGGAAACTGACATATGGATTAATGAAGCATGTAGAACTCCAAATAGCCATAACCAAAACAAAACTACACCCAGACATATAATTATCACCATCCCAGAAACCCAACATAAGAACAGAATATTAAAAGACATATTAGAGAGAAAAGACAGGTCACCTATAAAAGAAAACCTATCAGAATCACAGCAGACATCTCAACACAAAAAATGAAGTCAAGAAGAGCATGGAGTGAAGTTTTTCAGATCCTTAAAGAAAATGACTTCCAACCCAGAATGATGTACCCTGAAAAACTGTCCTTCAAAATGGATGGAGAAATAAGATACTTCCATGACAAAGAACAGTTGAAGAACTTCATGAGCACCAAACCAACCATGCAAAGAATACTCAAAGACATTCTAGATACATATAGGAAAAAAACACTAAGCAAGACAGACAATTAAACAGAATGGAAAGCTAAGATACAACATCAGAAAGATAACATGTCAACAGTAAACCAATATATGACAGTTATAACCATTAATGTAAATTCACCAATTAAAAGAAACAGACTGGCAGAATGGATCAAGAAACAACTTCCAACCATAGGCTGTCTACAAGAAACCCATCTAACCCAAAAGGAAACTCATAGACTGAAAGTCAAAGGATGTAAAACAATACTCCATGCAACAGGAATTCAAAAAAAAGTGGGGGTAGCTATTCTGTTTGCAGACCATGTGAACTTCAAACCAAGAATGGTCCAAAGAGATAAAGAAGGCCATTACATACTAGTTAGAGGAAAACTGCAAGAGGAAGAAATAACAATCTTAAATATATATGCACCAAATTCCAGAGCACCCAACTACCCAAAGTATTAACAGAAATGAAAAATCAAATAGGCAATAACACAATTATAACAGGGGACTTTAACACACCATTGACACAAAGGGATAGATCAACTAGACAGAAAATTAGCAAAGAAATAACAGAACTGAATCACACCTGTGAACAAATGGATTTGATAGATGTATACAGAGTGTTCCATCCAACAACATCAGGATATACATTCTTCTCAACAGTACATGGGACATTCTCTAAAATAGACCATATGCTAACCCACAGAACATATTTAAGTAAATGCAAAAGAATTGAAATTATCCCATGCATGTTATCGGATCATAGCACCATGAAACTGGAAATTAATGATAAAAGTAACTGCAAAAACCACACAAACACATGGAAATTAATACTCTTGACCAATCAGTGGGTCACAGAGGAAATTAAAGAAGAAATTAAACAATATCTACAAGCAAATGAAAATACAAATACAACTTATCAGAACCTGTGGGATGCAATGAAAGCAGTCCTCAGAGGAAAATTTATTGCACTGAGTTCCCACATTAGGAAAATAGAACAAACACAAATAAGCAACCTGATATTACACCTGAAACATCTAGAAAAAGAAGAGCAAGCCAAGCCCAACGCCAAAAGATGGGAGGAAATTATAAAGATCAGAGCAAAAATTAGTGCAATAGAGACTAAGAAAACAATTCAAAGAATCAATGAATCAAAGAGTTACTTCTTTGAAAGAATAAATAAAATTGACAAGCCCCTAGCCAACCTAATTTTAAAAAGGAAAGAAAAGACTCAAATTCATGCAATACAGAATGAAAAAGGAGAAATCACTACCGACCCTGTAGAAATACAGATCATCAACAACTATTTTGAAAACCTCTACTCTCATAGGTTTGATAACACAGAGGAGACGGACAGATTCCTAGAAACATACGAACCACCAAAGCTGGATCAAGAAGATGTAAAACTGCTGAATAACCCAATTTCTATGAATGAAATTGAAAATGTAATCAAGTCCCTACCAACAAAGAAGAGCCCAGGCCTAGACAGATTCACTGCAGAATTCTACAAGAAATACAAAGAAGACTTAATGCCAACACTCTTCAAACTCTTCAATGAAATTGAAAGGGAAGAAATTCTCCCTAAGTCATTCCTGGAAGCAAACATCACTCTAGTACCAAAACCTGAGAAAGACCCAACTAAAAAAGAAAAATACAGGCCAATCTCCCTAATGAACATAGATGCAAAAATTCTCAATAAAATATTGGCAAACAGGATGCAGCAAATCATCAAGAAGATTATACACTATGACCAAGTGGGATTCATCCCAGGCATGCAGGGATGGTTCAACATACCTAAATCAATAAATGTAATCCACCATATCAATAGAGCCAAAAGCAAGAATCACATGATCATTTCTATAGATGCAGAAAAAGCTTTTGATAAGATCCAACACTCATTCATGATAAGAACCTTACAGAGAATTGGAATAGATAGTCTTTACCTCAATATGATAAAGGCCATCTACGACAAGCCAACAGCCAGTGTCATATTAAATAGCCAAAAACTGAAAGCCTTTACCTTAAAATCAGGCACAAGACAAGGATGTCCATTATCACCACTCCTATTCAATATAGTACTGGAAATACTAGACAGAGCAATTAGATAAGAGAGGGAAATAAAAAGAGTAAAGATAGGAAAAGAAGAAGTTAAATTATCATTATTTGCAGATGACATGATACTCTACATAGAAGACCCCCAAACCTCTGTTGAAAGTCTCCTAGACATAATAAATAAATTCAGCAAAGTAGCTGGATACAAAGTCAATACTCAAAAATCAATAGCATTCTTGTACACTAACAACAAAATCACCAAGAGAGAAATAAGAGAAGCCACACCCTTCACACTAGCATCCAAAAAAAATGAAATACTTAGGAATTAATCTAGCAAAAGATGTAAAAGAGTTGCACAGGGAAAATTATAATACCCTGAAAAAAGAAATCAAAGAGAACCTCAGAAAATGGAAAGACATCCCTTGTTCATGGATAGGAAGAATAAATATTGTAAAAATGGCCATTCTCCCAAAATCATTATACACATTCAATGCAATCCCAATGAAAATACCACTAATGTACCTCATAGATCTAGAGAAATCACTCCTAAAATTCACCTGGAACCAGAAGAGACCTAGAATAGCAAAGGCAATTATAAGCAGCAAAGCCAAGGCAGAAGGCATCACAATCCCTGACTTGAAGTTATACTACAAAGCTACTGTAATAAAATCAAGATGGTATTGGAATAAAAACAGACCTGAAGATCAATGGAATAGATTAAAAGATACAACTACAAACACACTCAACCACCTTATCTTTGATAAAGAGGCCAAGCATGTTCACTGGAGAACAACAGTCTCTTTAATAAATTGTGCTGGAAAAGTTGGCTATCCATATACCAAAAACTAAAATTAGACCCATGCCCATCACCATGTACTAAACTAAAATCCAAATGGATCAACTATCTAAATATTAAAACAGAAACACTAAATCTGTTGCAAGACAAAGTAGGTAAAAATCTTGAAGACATAGGAGTAGGTAGAGAATTCATGAACAAGAACCAAACTGCACAGGAAATACTTCCCAGAGTCAATAACTGGGATCATATCTTATTAAAGAGTTTCTGCATGTCCAAAGAAATCTCCAGCAGAGTGAAAAGAAAACCTATAAACCAGAAAAAAATCTTAGTGAACTGTCTCTCAGACAAAGGACTTCTGTCTAGAACTTATAAAGAATTTTTAAAAATCAGACCCCCAAAATTAAAAGACCCAATCCAAAAATGGGCATCGAGATGAAAACACAGTTCTCAGATGAAGAAATACGAATGGCAAATAAATACATGAAAAAATGTTCATCATCATTGGTCATTAGAGAAATGCAAATTAAAACCACACTGAGATACCATCTAACTCCAGAGAGAATGGCCAGGATCAACAAAACTACCAACAACAAATGCTGGAGAGGCTGTGGGGAAAAAGGAACTCTTCTTCACTGTTGGTGGGAGTGTCAACTGGTGCAACCACTGTGGAGGTCAATCTGGAGATTCCTCAAAAAGCTGGGGTTGGAGGTTCCATTTGACCCAGCTATTCCACTTGTAAGCATATTCCCAGAAGATCTGAAAACATCTTACCACAGTGATATATGCACACCCATGTTTATAGCGGCACAATTTGTAATAGCCAGATCTTAGAAATAACCTAAGTGCCCATCAACCAAGGAATGGATTAAAAAATTGTAGTACTTTTATACAATGGAGTACTACTCAGCTATAAAGAATGATCACATTGAGATATTTATAAATAAATGGATGCATCTTGAAGCTATACTCATAAGTGAAATAAATCAAACTCACATGTATAAATACCATATAGTCTCCCTAGTGTAAGAAATGGTAAGAGTACAGATGATTTTATGGAAATCATGGTTCACCACTATACTGCTTTGATGTCTTATGTCTTCATTCATTGGTTCAAATGGTTTTATTCTGTTTTGTTTGATCTTAATATATGTGATCATATGCATAGTTACTTTGAAGACAAGACAGTATGGTGGCCAGTATTGATTTAATATCATCTTGCTCTGAAGTCCTACCATGCTTTTATTTTTCTATTACCATTGGTTCTATCACATTGTGTGTTATTGGATTTTAACATGTATGATAGTAAAAATAAAATTTTTATGGAAAATGAGATAATATAGCAGCCGTTGTTCATCTTTGATTATTTGGTTCAGAATGTCTTGGAATACTTCCATTCTCTTGAGTTATTTATTCTACTCTGTTATCTTTGACATTATTGTTTGTAAAGCTAAGCTCAACTATTTCAAAGAAAGAGACATTATGATAGCTACTGTTAATATCCAATTGTCTTGTTGTGAAGTGCTGTGTTGCTTACATTGTTCTGTTCTGATCTGCTTAGATCTGTCCTCTTTTGTTTTATTCTCTTTAAAATAGAAAAAGAAGTTCGTATTAATAGATGCAAAAATACAACAAAATTCAACATCTTTGCATGATAAAACTCTCTTTGCAAAATAAGAATGGAAAGATACTTCATTGATTTGAAATAGTTTATCTGTCAAAAATACAGTAAATGTCATACTTCATGATATCTATTAAATTCATTCCTTTTGAAATGAAAAGGTAAGGATGCTTGACATCATATCTATTCAAAAATTTTTCTAAAGGATCTAGCCAGTTCAGAAAAGAAAACAGAAAAACATTGAAATTAACTATGGAAAAATAAATGAAATGGCCATTATTCACAAAAATTGAATCATAGGAATTCAAACAATTCTAAAAATTATTTTAACTTAATAAAGATTTTAACTACGTTGTTGATTATAAAATCAGTATGCAGAAATCAGTTGTGTTTTGATATATTCAAAAAATAGAAAAATTAAATAACATCTACAATAGGACTTTTTTAGTTAACAAAAAGAATCTGTGAGACCTTCACAGAGAAAATTACAAAAGCTAGAAGGTGTGTTAGACCTTCTTACAGAAAAAATTTAAAATCTTTATTGAAATACATTAAAATGTCTAAATAATTAGTAAGAGGTACAATATTTGTCAGAACTGATCTGTTGATTTAATGATATTTTGACTTTTAAAAAATTCTGTACACATCCTGTGGCATTTGATAAGCTGATACTCAATATAGAAATACCAAGAATAGCCGAGAAACTCTTGGAGAATAAGGTGAAAAATTTTCCTGTTAGATCCAAAGATACTAAGTAAGGACAGTCCTCAATGAATTAAACAAGGTGCCCAGAAACAGGCCTATTTATATATAGAAATTTAACATATGACAAAAATAGTACTGTATGTCAGTGAGTAAAAGATAAACTTTTAAATAAATGGTGGCTAGGATAATTGAATAACCATAGGTGAAAAATATAAAATCAAATGCCTACCTCTTACTATATACAAAAACTAACAAAAAAGATCTACAGATGTGTTAATGCCTTGAATGTCAAGTCATTTAAAAGAAAATATAGAATTTATGAACTTATGGAAGGAATTCTCAAATCAGACATTAAAAGTATTAGCCATAAAACAAAACACTGACAACTTTTCCCACGTTAAAATTACCCAGAATTATCACAAATGACAGTGAAAACAGTAGGAGATATTTGTAACACATAGCAAAAAATATCTCTAGCCTCTATAAAGAACAGCTAATATAGAAAGACAAATAACTGAGCATAAAATTAAGCAAAATACTTGTGATAGTATAGGGAAAAGAATGTCCAAATAACCAATAAACATTAAACAAGGCTCATTCATCATTAGGAAATGCTTTTAAACCACTAATGAAGTACAATATACCTGTATGGATAGAAAAATAATTTCAAGTTTGATACAGTAATACTGAGTGTTGGTGTCTTGGTTACTTTTCTCTCCTTGCTGAGACAAAATGCCCAACATCCAAAATTTAAGAAGGAAGCTTTTATTTAGTACATGGTTTGTGGAAGTTTCAGTCTATAATCAGATGGCTCCAAGGCAGGGAGGCAAGGCACAGAGGCAATAATACTTCAAAGTAACAGAAAACAGCATAGGTAGCAAGAGCAAAAAGTGAGGAGAACAAGCCTCTTTTTTCACCCTTATATTAGCATTGCTACACTCGGATGAGTGGAGAACTCATATCATTTTTATGCCCTCCTCTTGCACAGGCTGAGGATATTGGATGTTTACAAAGTAAGGAACTTGGCTCTCTGCTGAATCACTTAGTTAAACTTTTGCCATTCTCAAATTGACATAATGAACTACATCCTAGAGCAGTAAGGGGTTTGTCCTCTATATCCTAGGTTGTGGAGCTGATGATTTATTTGGTTAAGCGTCTAGACTTCTCAAATTGACACAATGTATCAACCATAACAGTTGGAAAAATTTAGAAGCAATAAGAATTTCCACGCACTGCTTTTAGGAATTGTAAAGGATCACTTTGAGAAACAGCTTGGTAATGCCTAGTAAAGTTGACTGTGCATACATCCTACAAACTAAACAATTCCACCTCTAAGAATATGTCCTAGAAAAGTCTTGCACATGGACCATTGGAGACATGTACAGGAATGTTTACAGTAATACTGATTCTAATGCCACCAAACTGAATACAACCATATGTTCATCAGCAGTAAAATAAGAACAGTGAAGCACAATTTATCAAAGAAAATGAATGAACCAGAACTTCATGTTTAACAGAAGAAACAAATTAACAGAGAAAATAATGTTTGTATCTTATAGATAATCTAAAAAAGACAAAACTAAATAACTTGTAGAGATGTCCATATAAGTTGGGTTCCAGTTATTTATTGCTGCTGTGACAAACCATCTGGAAACTTCATGGCTTAAGAACAATTACTATATATGCTCACAATTCTTTGGACCAGGGTCTTGCATAGAGCACACCAGGAATGGCTAATCTCTGCTCCTCAATGTTTGGAGCTTCAGTTAGGTTAGCCCAAATGTCTAGGAACTGGCTAGAACCATTTGATAGGGGTCACAGTGTGGGGACTCAGTTCCGAGCTGGGTTCCTGAAATCACCTCCCTGTGATCTCATTAAGTGTTTATCTTGGGCTTCCTCATAGATGGTAGGGCTAGGAGTCCAAGAGGAAATATTTTAAAGGAACATATGAAAACATATAACTACTTATTAAATATGTTTATATCAAAGCAAGTCATATGAATATATTCAGAAGTCACTGTGGGACAGGACTACATCAGAAATAAATAGAGAAAATCACGGTTTATTTGAACAACCACTGGTGTAATGGTCGTCTACATTTGGTAGATAAAATAATTCTCAAAAAAGGAGTAGCTTACCTTTCATGATTAAAGGAGGATAAAATTAAGGGGGAACACAAAGGGAGTTCATAAAATACTGGCAATCTTCTATTTCTAAACTGACTAATAGTTAACATAAGATGTATTTAATTCTTTAAAATGTCATTTCCACATGGCACAATATTATGCAGATTGTTAAATGTATATATTTGCAAATAATTCACAATTTTTTTTTCATTTTAAAGTTTTGATCTAAAATCAAGAAGTCTGGAGAGAGTCCCTGTGTTTTGTCCAAACATGGTACCTGTACTCATGAGTGGGTGTGTGTGCACACATGTGTTTGTGCAAGTGTATGCACAGGTGCTCAGCAGTCATGATCACTCCATTCTCACTTATAGTCATTTGATCATGTATAGTTACTTATACTATTGTAATGATTTTACTCTTAATGATAACATACTTATCAAATGTGTAAATAAATATATAAAGATTGGTTAAAAAAAGAAAGAAAATAGAAAGACATCTCTTGTTCATGGATAGTAAAAACAAACACTGTAAAAGTGGCCATACTCCCAAAATTATTACTTGGATTTAATGCAATTCCAATCAAAATATCAATAGCATACCTCAAAGATATATCCCTAAAATTCATCCGGAACAAAAAGAGACCTAAAATAGCAAAGGCAATCCTGAGCCACAAAGGCAAGGCAGGAGACATCACAGTCCCTGACTTAAAATTATACTACAAACATACTGTGATAAAATCAGCATGGTACTAGCAAAAAAAAAAAATGGACCTGAAGATCAATGGAATAGATTAGAAGATACAGCCACAAGTACAAATACACTTAGCTGCCTTATCTTTGACAAAGGGGTCAAACACGTTCACTGGAAGACAGCCTCTTTAATAAACAGTGCTGGAAACACTGGCTTTCTATATACCAAAAACTAAAACTAGGCCCGTGTCTATCACCATGCACTGAATTAACATCAAAGGGGATCAAAGTTTTAATATTAGGTTTAAATATTAAAACAGAAACACTAAATCTGCCAGAAGACAAAGTAGGTAAAAATCTTGAAGATATAGGGGTAGGCAAAAACCTCATGAACAAAAACAAAACTGCACAGGAAATACATCACAGAATCAAGAAGTTTTTGCATGTCAAAATAAATCACCAACGGAATGAAAAGAAAACCCACATTGTGTGTGAAGCTATGCTCAACTATTTCAAAGAAAGAGACACTATGGTAGCTACTGTTAATATTTGGTTGTCCTGTTATGAAGTTCTGTGTTCCTTACATTGTTCTGTTCTGATCTCCTTTGTTCTGTCCTCTTTTGTTTTATTCTCTTTAAAACAAATTTAAAACAAAATAAAATTTAAAAGAAAAAAAAGCCCACAAATTGGAAAGAAATCTTAGCCACATGTCCCTCAAAAAAAAAAGACATATATCTAGAATATATAAAGAGTTTTAAAAAAAATTGGGCCCCCAGAATTCAAAGACCCAATCCAAAAGTGGGCATCTGAGATGAATACACACTTCTCAGATGAAAAAATACAAGTATCAAATAAATATATGAAAAACTGTCAACATCATTTGAGAAATGCAGATTAAAAGAACACTAAGATTCCACCTTACTCCAAAAAGAATGGTTATCATCATGAAATCAACCAGTAACACCTGTTGGTGGGGCTGTGGGGATTAACCAGTAACCAGTAACCGTTGTTGGTGGGAATGCAGACTGGTGCAACCACTGTGGAAATCAGTGTGGAGTTCCTCAAAAAAAAAACTAGGATTAAAGGACCCATTCAATCCAGCTATTCCTCCTCTTGGTGTTTTCAAAGAGGAATTGAAAACATCACACCACTGCAATATATGTACACATACATTTATAGCAGCACAACTTGTAATATCTTTGAAACAACCCAAATGCCCATCAACTGAGGAATGAATAAAAAGATATGGTATTTTTATACAATGGAATATTACTCAGCTATAAAGAAGGATAAACTTGAGGCTTTTATAGGTAAATGGTTGCAACTAGAGACCATACTCATAAGTGAAATAAATATGTTAATATCATATTGTCTCCTTTGTGTAAGAAATTGAAAGATTAAATAAGATCCAAAAGGTACTATAGTTATCATGAAAGAGAATGAAACTGCACAAAAGGAAAGAAAAACTGGGATGGTGAAAAAGAGAAAAGAAGGAAGGAAAAAATATATATATATACAAGATAGCTAAAATAATTGTACTATTGATCCTATTTAGGGAAAGAAACTGTGGTTGCTTATATTGTTTGATAAATTTTACATACCCACATCTTATAATCTGAGCAACTACTTTGAAGATAACAATATGTAATATAGTGACTATTGTTAATTTTCTATCAGCTTGTTTTGAAATCCTATATCATTTCTACTGTTTTGTTTTCTTTTAATCTCTTTAAAATAAAAAAAGCTAGAAGTAAATAACTATCCATATCACGATGGTTATTTCAGAGTGGTAGTAAAACTATGATTGATGCAAATGTTCTTTTTATATTTTCTATACTTTTCAAATTTTCTACATTAACCATTATTTATTCTAGAATTATCAAAATTGTGGGAGCAAAGACAATAATCACACCTCAGTACACAGTAAATATTGTTTAAGTGATTTGACATGTGGGTTCTGTGACAGATTTCTGAAACCCCCGCACTCTTCCTGACTGGCTTCACTTTGTCACTCTGGTTCTTGTCATTGTAGTTACCAGAAGTTAATTTCTGGAGCACAAGGTATCCCAGCCTTTTCAGAATAGACTCTGATAAAAATTAAATCAGAACCACTTGAATTAGTTCTCAGACATTTGGTGCTCAAATGGGAACTGTCAGTCAGAAACAGAAGGGGCAGGAAGGACAAAGAGTGATGAATTGAGGTGTCTTGCAGCCTCTCTACTTTGAATCACAAGATTCTGAGAACCTGGCTGTGTAGACTTTTTCTGCAGATCATCTACAAAGGTTCCTTCTCTTGTGTTTTAAAATCTTAGTCATAGAAAGTTAACCCCAAATTCTATGGAAAGTTATAGAGGAGGAGGGGAAGGCACCTAACACCAAATAAACTAAGAGCTCTTAAGAGCTCCTAATAATTCAGAGCGCTGTGTGCAACCTGCTACACGACATTGTGAAAGTTGCCCAAAATCTCTACACCTTAGTTTCTTTGTGTCCAAACTGGGAATATAATAGTACTATCCTAGAGGATTGCTATGAGAATTAAATGAAATAATATGTGAAAATTACTTAGCATAGTGTCCAGCACATCAAGAGCACTCAATAAACTATAGCAATTATCACTGCCAGCACAGGTGAGGAACCCACGTACAGCAGAAGCCTATGTAAGGCCTACCACAGTGCTCTTCACAGGGATTTGGCTTTCATGACTGTTTCATACCATATCTAACCCTGGAAAGTAAATATTGTCATCCTCACTTTACAGATACAAAAGAAAAAGATTATCTGAGGTTCAATAACCACCCAAGGCTAAAGCATCGGAATGGTAAAAGAGTTACTGAAGCAACAGCTGTTTCTGAAGTCTCCTCTCTTCATGTACTTGAAATAAGACAGTGGAAAGAGGGGCTTTGTTAAACCTATCACACAGGACTTACACGTCAAGATACACCCCACTATTATTTTCCACCACAGTACCCACCACTGAAAGTCAAGCTCTAAAATCTTTTGAGCTGATGGGAATATGTGTGAATTGCAAACACTACAAAGTACAGAATGAAAATACTGAGAAAACCCTGATGTGCTGCAAATTAGCACCCAGGCATAAAGACTGCGCACTGGTGTGGAGGCACCTTGGGAACTTTAGGGTCCTTTCCTGGACCTTCTATTTTGGGAAAACTACTTCTTAGGTCATCTCAGAATCATACGAATGCTCACGCTGACTTTAAACACAGTACTCCTTTCTGCATGCCAGGAGCACAGCAGCCACCCAGAGAAGCAGACTTTGCCTCACTAACACTAGAGAGAAAGAGAAAGTGAATTGCCCTTGGCGGGATTCCAGCACCACCTCCTCGCGGTCCATCAGCTGTTCCACTCATAGTAAGATTTTATGAGAAAGAAGTCTGTTCTGGAACAAGCCTGGATACAAATAAAACAATGTGCACAGACGTATGTTTTTCTTCCTTTTCCTCTTTTATGTGCAACATACTTCACTGAAAATATTACACTGAAAAGAAATGCATCCAGCTTGCCAATGTTTAAAGTTTGTATTAAGTTTCAAGCTCACTGAAGTCTTTCTTCCCAGGGTTCTTTACCAACTGGATGTTCTTCTAAGCCCTGGAGCCAGAGACAAGAAAACTACCTCAGACTAAGGGACCTGAATGACTTCTTCCACCTTGTCCCATCAAACACTTCCCCAAGATGAGAAATTAGAGAAGCATTCATAGAAACTCTCTCTTCTCCCAACTAAAGTAAGTCTTTCCAAAATCACTTCATTTTATATCTGTAAGGAACTTCACTTCCTACAATGCCCGATGAACTTAAGCATGTCCTCCAGTCCTCATGGAAAAGACTCAGGGAATTGGGTGTGTTCTGAAAGAATTTTGCCCTAGAATAAATTACAGGACATTATAGAGGTGGAAGACCAAACCAGGGGATGTTTACCCTGAAGGTCACTTCCTCCTTCTCCTGTTACAACTTCCTTTTTCCTCTCCCAGTGCACCAAGGAAAATTCCAATCAGCTCCTCACGCGTCATCAATGCCCACCCTAAGCACCACTTCCAGTCAAAGGTTACATATATCCCATTCCCCCATATCCAGGCCAAAAAAAAAAAAAGCCAGACCATTGTTAGTTGTGAGCTCCTCTCCATGTCCTTAAAATAAAGGCCACTTTTACTTTTTCTTATATTCTGCTCCATTACTGCACCAAAAAACTCCAACAGTTCCACCTGCCATGTTTTCCTTCAAGCAGCGGATGTTGTGTGTTAGAACTAATATGCTTTAAGTTTCACAGGAACAAGACTAATATCTTCTTTTAATAATGAATTGAGTTTCCAATAAGCTATACTTCATAGCAAGACATTGACTTTACTTTTCCACTATCAAAAGCACTTCACTAACCTGAGTTGATGAAGCCACATAAACCTCCTGAGAGACAGAGGAAAAACCTAGGAAGAAAAAGAGGAGAAACATGGGAAAGTACCTAGTACTAAGATGTCCTCCTTAGCAGTCTAATGAAGCTACAGCAAGTGAGTCTCACTGCTACAGACAACGGAACCCCAGGGAAGTTTACAGGCAATTTGTGACAACAGAAATTGCCACTGATAGTGATTAATACATCAGAATTATAAAATTCTTAGATCTCAAAGGTCTTGAGAGATCATTTAATATAACCTTTCATTTTAAGTCTCATTTTAAGGCTAAAAAAGTGAGCTGCTTAGACAAGTGAGAGGGGAAGGCAGGCCTGATGGCCCTCAAAGGCTCCTTTTGGGTTCTGGCAGTGGACTAGCTGGAAGGCTTCACTGATGCACCTGGTAGCAGCAGGGGTTGGAACTAAATCAATCGCCCAAATGTTTTGCAGTGCTCCCCTAAGCATTAAGCACCTCTCTTGCTTATCTCCTGAATGGAAAGTACAGCATTTGCTACCCAGCGTCAAGGTTACTTCCATTTGCCCATTAAAAACTGAGACACAAGAGAAGTGTTGCCTGTTATCCCCTCCCAACCTGCACATGCTGGACAGGGCACAGCTCGGCCAATGGCCAACGATTGTCATGTCCCTCCCCCACACTTCTTTCCCCACACCCCCTTCCCACCACAACTTGCCTCATGCCTCGGTCTTCCTTCCTGCCACCCGTGGAGCTGCTTTACAGCTGCTACTCAGGCTTTTCCAACAGTAAGTATGTAGCTTGGTGAGCCTCCCCTGCTCCCAGCACTGCAGGTGCTTGTGCTACCTCTTTGCAGAAGGTGGGTAGATCACTCCAAGATGGCTAAGACCAGAGAGGGTGAGATCTGGGTCCATTATCAACATCCCCAAACTCCCCAAGGCCCAATAAGCTGCAATGAATAGTTCTAGCCCTCCAAAGATAACCAGCATTAGCCCTATAATTTTTCCCAAAATCAGTGCATCTATCAAACAACTCACATCACTCTACCCTCTCAGTGACTCACTAGAATAGTTGCAACTATCCTAGTGCTCTATACGCACTTGGACCAATCATTAGGCCCAAACACAGGCCTACCTACACTTGGACCAATCACAGGCCTGAAGCTGTTAGCTGTTATATGAGCAGTACTTACTCATGTTCCTCAAATTAATCTCTGAAAATGCTTTCTGGTGTATTGACACATCTATCCTGTTAATCTGCTCATATCTATTTTAGGGGGAGTGTGGGCTCAGAAAGCCCTATAAGTCTATCTTAGATATTTTTTTAAAGGCAATAAAAAGTAGGAGCTATTATCCCTGAAGAGGTCCAAAGGCCAGAATCTGGCAGAATCTCCACAATGGAACCCAGCACAGACCGGCAGTGGCTGGTAGCAGAGATGCCAGGAGGCAGCAGTGTTAACTGTTGGCATGCAGCATTAACCGGTAGGCATCAGGGATGCTAGCAGAGCCGTATTTTGTTGCTTCATAATTTCTCTTTGAATGGTGCAAAAGAACCCTCAACTGACTGACAACAAAATGACAACAACAGGATGAAAGCCTTCTGCTAGAGCATGGTTCCCAGGTATATCCTGCTGTGCACTGGCTCAGGCATTTTCTCCATAGGCTGCCAGAAGATGATGAGTACATTGTCTGAACTGACTTCCAGAGTCCCACCTGCAATCAGCAACGCTGGGCAGTAACATTAAAATGTTTATTAGTATATGCTTGTGATACACATAATAATTACATTTGTTTGGGGGAATTGGTACATACGCAGACCATATCTTGATCATTTTTACTTCCCTTCTGCCTCTCTCTTCCTCTTTCTTCTCTAGATCCTCTTTCCATCTCCACAGTCTTTGTGTGATATTTGTTAATACGTTAGCCCTTCCAGGTCTTTCCTGTGGTTATTTTTTGTCGAATACAATACGTGTATCTTTCTACATAAGTACAGATTGCATAACACTGACTTTTTAAATGTCGGTATGGTATTTCACTGCATGGGTATACTAAAATGTGTTCAACCAACCCACATTTCTCATTCTTTCCAACTTTGTTCCTTCATATTTTTCACAAGTAAAAATAATACAGCAGCCAGAATTGGTGGCACACATCTGTAATCCCAGCACTTGGGAAGCTGAGGCAATAGGGTAACAAGTTTGAGCACAATCTGGACAATTTAGCATCCTAGTGAGAACTACCTCAGAATAAAAATAAAAAGGAATCAGAAATGCATGAAGGGCTTAGCTTCAATTTCTGATACTGCCACTGCAAAGGCTATACAAACATCTTTGTACATTTTTCTGATTATTTCTTCAGCATAAACTATTAAAAGTAAAATTGCTGAACTAGACAATATGGGCTTCTGAATAGCTTTTGATACAACCTGTATAAATTTTCCCCCATGCAATGGTGTCAGGGTAAGCGCCCACCAAGATTTCTGGTTAGGTCTTTAACGGCTTGACGTGATTTCCTCCTGATTCATTCAACTTCATTTCAGTCAAAGCCAATAGTTTGGTCAAATACTAAATAGTACATTTCCCAGAAGTCTAGAAACTTGAATAACTTTTCCTATACTGTGATAGTTTGGAAGAAATGAGGACAGATCACTACTGGAAGCAATGAGCAAGGGATATTTTCTTTATTATGCACCTTAATTTTTAAGAAGATATCATTTGCTTTTTTTCAAATTTCTGCATAGTTAAATTATGGATTATGGTTACTTTTATTTTGCTTATCTGAATTTTCTAATATTTTTAAATGTCTGAATACTACTAGTAGGTTTCTCAACCTCGGCACTGTTGACATTTTTGTCCAGCTAATCCTTTGTTGCAGGGCTGTCTTATTGTCACAGGCTGTTTAACAGCATCCTTTGTCCTCTACTCTCTTGAGACCGGTAGCAGCCAGAAATGTCTCTAGATTTTCCAGACTTCTCTTAGAGAGTCAAAAGTGGCCCTAGTTGAAGACCACTCTACAAGTGTACTAAAAATAACAATAATATACACTTTGTATTGCTCTGTGACCAACATTATTCCAAGGACTTCAGAAATTTAATCTTGTTGATTCTTCTCAATAATCATTTCAAGTAGGTATTATTTACTTTAACTATAAAGAAACTGAGAACAGAAAGGTTAAATAACTTCCCAATGCACTCATCTTAAAAAAAAATAGGGTTCCAGATTGAATTGTATGTCTAGTGATTTTTCTGAAACCTGTGTTTCCAATACCTGCAACAATCTCCTATCGAAAGTTTTGCTTTAAAATGTTTTAATCATTTAATTAATCATTTAATTTTTGACAAATCTTATATTTCCAAAGACATACAATAATTCAATGAACATCCTTATATTCATCACCAAAATTTAAAAACTACCAAGATTTTGACATAATGGACCCATTTGTCCCTTTTCCCCTTTAATTCTCTTTCCTTCTTTTTCTCCCTTCCTTTTCTCTCCTTTTCTCTTTTACTCTCCTAAACTCTCCTATTACATCATCTTATCTGCTACAAAGTTCTAAAACTTATAGATGCTTTATTGCTACGTGATAATACCTATCATACTTAATTATTTATAATTCTTTAGTATTAACCTTTATTTAAATTTCAATGTTCCTAGAGAAGAATGGCTATCTCAAAAGTACTATTTGTTTTTGTTTTTGCTTTCATTTTTGTTTTCATTTTGAGACAAAATTTCACTATGTTGCCCAGGCTTGTCTCAAATCCATAGGCATAAGTGATCCTCCTATCTCAGCATCCTAATAGTTGGGACTACAGGCATGTGCCACAGCACCTGACGTTTTAAGTATTGAAATTGTTCAGCTTTGGTCAATGAATGAGCATGAAGTAGAACATCCCAGTGTATTGTTAATCCTAAAGGAAAAAAGAGGTGAGTCATACAAGTACATTTAATAGAATCTTCAGATGGTTTGGGGCTACAGATGAATGGAAAACACACATCAAAATACAACAAAGATCCTATTGCTATTTTGGGGATAGGAGTCTTCACATGAGAAGGAACAGGGATGATCAATTGCTAGAGTTAATTTTAATAACATCAGGGAACTGGGGCTGGTCATTGGGGTTCCTTGACTCAGCTTTCTTAATGTGTATTTATGATTTCATTTTAGTTCTTGCTTATTTATTTCCATTGGCCCATAAAAACCCTGACTCTTCCTTTCTGTTGTCCTTGAAACACAATGGAAATTCTTCATGAGTCAGTGGTGAAAGAATGGCCTCCAAGGAGGTGAAGACAGCACAAATGGGTTGTACTTTATTTCAGGACAGCAAGATAGTGAGTAGATGCTTGAGAGCTCATGGAATTGCTGCTAACCCTTCACCTCACACTGACACCTGTTAGAGTGGGTTACAGGCAATAAGCACAACCTTCTTTATATTAGTTTCCTGCAGCTGCAGTAACAAATGGCCATTTAAATAGTGGTTTAAAACACACATTTATTCTCTTAGAGTAACAGAAGTCAGAAGGTTCAAAATCCATTTTACTGGGTCAAAAATGAGGCATTGACAGGTCAATGTTCCTAGAGAATAATTCATTTCCTTATTTTTTCCAATCTCTAAAATTGTATTTCCTGCACTCTTTGTTTTGTTGGCACCTCCTCTGCCTTCAAAGCGAGTAGTATATACTTTGCTTCAGAGGTCACATTGCCTCTTTCTCTCTCTGCCTTCCTCTCATAAGGCCTCCTGAAAAGTACTTATAACCAATTCCGATGGTCTCACAATCTCATGGTCCTTAATCATATTCACAAAGTTCCTTGGCCATATGAGGTAACTGTCACGGGTTTGGGGTTAGGACCCAGATGTCTCTGAGTGCCATCGTTCCTCCCACTATACTCCTCTTGAAGACATCTTATCCCCAGAGGAACACTGCTTACATATGAGACCTCAAGCCTTTTTAAATGTGTTTTTCATTTTTCTTACCACAGCAATCCTTCAAGGAAGCAAACCATGGGGCAAGGAGTTGTAGGCATGTCATTTATTTGAGGGTTGATCCTAAAAAGCACAGGCAAAGACTAGAGAAGGAAGTAAATTCAGGGTATAAAATTATCCATTTACCACTGAGACACAGGATCTCAACCCACAAAGACCCAGAAACAGGACAGAGTTCTCCTTATCCCAACCACAGACTGAAGATGTAAGGATTTTGCCAACCAATTTCCCATCCATCCCAAATGGAGGGCAGTTTGGGGACCATTAGCTCAGATACTTCCAGCTTTCCTTGTCTTCAAAGTCAGATTTTTCTTGTTGCCAGAAAAGGATCTGAATCAAAGGTGTTTTCAGGAGCAGCCTACGTGGGCAAGTAAATGCCCAGCAGGTTGGTCAGGACACCAGTATCAGATTCCCTGTTGTAGTTTGGATGTTCAGTGTTCCTCAAAGTTTCATGTGTTAAAGACTTGCTCCCAGAGTGTCTCTACTGAGAAATGAGGAAACATTTAGGAAGTAGATGCTAGTGGGAAGTGCTTATCTCATGGGAGGGGCATGACCTCAAAGGGGACTGTGGGACCCTTCTTCCTCTTTTGCTTTCCTTCCTAGCTGCTGAGGTGAGCAGTTTGCTCTGCCATACTCTTCCTGCCATTGTTATTTGGCACCCTCTCCAGAGGCTGAAAGCAATGAGGCAACCCAATCTTGGACAGGAAACTTGGAACTGTGAGCTAAACAAAATTTACTCTTATAAATTCATTATCTTGGATATTTTGTAATAATATGGCTATGTGACTGCACTTTCCCATTTATTCTTTCATTAAATATTTACTGAGTGCTAGCTTACTCTGGACCAGACATCCCATACCTGCAACTCAAAATCAGATGACACCTCTCAGCACTTGAGAGTCTCACTTCTGTACAAATACACAAGAGATAAATTGTCATACACTATTGTAAGTGCTATGCCAGAACATAGACCTGGTACATAAAGGGTCTACAATAAAAATGAGTTTTTAAAAATAACTATAAAACAGAAAACCTGTGGGGGAAGTAGAGAGAGCCATATATTCCATTCCTTCATTAGGACAAAACACTCAAATAAAGAGCTGGGGATATACCTCAGCGGCACAAGCACCTGCCTGGCAAGCACAAGGTTGTGAGTTCCATCCCCAGTACACACACACACACAAAATCCCCACTAAAATTAAACAGGGTAAAATATCAAGTGATGAAGACCAAAAACATCTGGCCTATGAACAGCAGATCAAGGACAAGAATCCACATTTTATGACTCTTAAGCCAGGTTCTTTCCTCTCCCACACATAACTCCCAGGAGAGGACAGCTGGCACCCATCACAGTACCCAATGTAGGAACCTAGTATCTTCACAAAACAGAAACCAAACATTGATTTAACCATGAAAAAGGAAAGTATAATCCATTAAAGGAAAAGTAAGGAATTTTTCTTAAAGGGAAAGTTAAAGTTTTGTGAAATTTTTGCTGCTGGACAATCAAATAGATTTGTTTGTTTCTCTTCTTTCTAGGTCCTTCCTTTTCCTCCCCAATGCTTAGTGATGTCCTCAAGCTGAAAAGAATAAAGTTGCTCTGACCTTGTCCTAAATTCCAGTAGTCTCCAGAATAGATTCACACACCCTAGGGCAAGTTTAAGTCACTATCTGATGAGCAAGAGGAAAATACTAGGGGTGTACTACTTGTACTTCCCTTTAAAAATTAGAGCCAAAGCTTTGCTAATATTTAAAGATAGGTTGACACTGGAAATATCCTGAAAGGTTCATGTTCAGGTATAAATATGAAGTAGCCTGAAGGGAGAATGGGAAGTTGCACTTTTTTCCCACTTTTCCTTCTAACGGTGCAGTTTGTACATTCTCAGACAATGGGATACATGGGCTCTGTTAGGTAATTATAATTTAACTAACTCACAAAATAAATAAAAAGACTAAAAATCCTGCAATGAAACATCATAGTGAAGATACTAACAATGATGCTGGGTTCCTTTCTCCTCACAGCCCCACCAGCATTTGTTACTGGTTGATTTCTTGATAGTAGCCATTCTTTCCAGAGTGAGACCGGATGTCAGTGTTTTCTTAATTTGCATTTCTCAAATGGCCAGAGATGTTGAAATTTATTCATGTATTTATTGATCATTTGTATTTCTTTATCTGAGAAGTGTCTATTCATTTCAGATGTCCACTTTGGATTGGGTCTTTACATTTCAGGGGTCAATTTTTTTTTTAGTTCTTTCTACATTTTGATATGCTGAGTAGTATATCAGCATATCAAAATGTAGAAATTGGTTGGCAAAATCCTTACATCTTCAGTCTGTGGTTGGGATAAGGAGAACTCTGATGGGGATTGAATTATATATATGTAATATTTTTAGAATATTCACAGCTGCTTAATATTTTGAAATGGCCATTTTGACTATATACGTTCTGCCTATTTAGGAACAGGGTATATCTTTCCATTTTCCGTTATCTACTTCAATCTCCTTTTCCCAGAGTAATACAGTTTTCATCACAGAGGTCTTTCACTTATTTGGTTAGGTTAATTCCTAAATACTTCATTTCTTGATGCTGTTATAAGGGGTACTGTTTCCCGTATTTCCCTCTCAGTGAGTTTAGTATTGGTGTACAAAAGCACTACTGATTTTTGAATGTTGACTTTGTATCCTGCTACTCTAATGAATTTGGATATTCATTCTAGGAGTCTTTTGGTGAAGTTTTTGGGGTCTACGGTGTAGAGAATCATGTCATTGACAAATAATGATAATTTAACTTCTTCTGGAAGTGCACCTAAAAGTATGATCATATTACATATTTTATATGTCATTTGACCTATTAGTCTGATTTTCTATCTGTATATATGATAATTAATTTTTAAGTTTTTATAAATAAATCTAATGCTGAAAAATAAGGGGGAGGAGAAGGGAAGAAAAGGAAGTTTAAATATGTTTTTGGAGCAGCTGTGAGCCTGGCAGGCTCCAGCAGCCCAGGGCAAGAAGCACCAGCATCTCCTGAGATCTGAACCATGCTGGAACCTAGGACTCTGGGAAAATAAGCAACCACTCCCCTCCCTGGTGAGCAGCTGTGAGCCTGACAGTAAGCAGGCTGAGAATTGAAAATATCCCCCCCCCCATTTAGCAAATGGGAGCCAGTAATCTAGACATCTTGAGAAGTTGACCATATGCAATGTAGCAAATAGGGGGGATTTCCTTCTACCACCTCTTTGAAGGCAAATACTTTTATCACTGTTTTGCTTTGTTCTGATTAATGCTGTTGCTCTATTCAATATTCTGGTTTGTTTTGTTTCATGTTTTTCTAGGAACTTGTTTTGCTTTGTTTTGCTAAGTTTTTTCTCTTACCCTCTAATACAGAAAGGAGAGAAATATGTGTAGAGACTCATACATGCATGGAACTTATAAGCAGTTTATGAGAGCTAAATATATAATGCAGGATGAAAAGAACAACACGTTATGGTAGTTACTGTTAATATCCGGTTGTCTTGTTGTGAAATGCTGTGTAGCTCACAGTTTTTTCTGTTCTGATCTGCTCTGTTCTGTCCTCTTTTGTTTTATTCTCTGTAAAATAAAAAAAAATTAAAAATAAATATATTTTTACACATACCAATCCCTTAGAGTGAATGTAATGATTATGTATTGCAAAGATGTACTAATAAAAGTCAGAAAACACAAAAGTCTAAAAAAAGATACAAGTGTGAGTGAAAAAGTAAATGACAAAGCTGACAATTCTACTCCGGGATAAGCTCTTTGTCAGCTACATTATAAAGAAAAAACAATAATGAACTAGTGTTATGGTTTGTTTAAATATCCTCTCAAATACTCATGCAGTGATGGAGGCAACTGAATCCAGTGTTTATGATTGGTTCATTGTTTCGTGCTGGGATCGGCAGTGTGAGTGCTGTACTTCCCAGGGACAGGGAGATGGCATATGATATAATGGAGGGAAGAAAAGGGATTTCCCCCCACCTTTTTGGCCTTTTTGTTCTTGTCACTTGTGGCTGCCATGAACAGCTGCCCCTCAGCCACATTACTCTGCCTTGGAACCAGCTGAGTATGGACTGAAACCTCTAAAAACTGTAAGCTAAATAAACCTTTCCTTCCTTCACTTTGGGTGTCAAGTATTTTGTCTCGACAATGAGAGAAAAGTAACCAAGATAACTAGTTGTATCAGCCAAGTGGTCAGCTTCAAAATTCTGAAATTTTCATCCTACCTGAAATGCATGTTTACAGCTACTATCATATTGAATTTCATCTTAATATTATACTTTTGTATTAAGATAGCATTGAGCCATCACAATTAGCAAGAAATCCTAAAACACTGTTGTAGGGAGCAGCATGATAGCTTCATGGCTGCCGCTCCATCTCTCCCTCCTGTGGGCATCCAGTGCGTCGGCCTACATTTCCCAGGATCCTTTCGCCCAACCCAGGAAATGACAGTGACCCATCCGTAACTTCCTGCCCCCGCTTCTTTATAAGCCAGGGACACTTCCTCAATAAACGAGGTTTGATTGGGAAACTTCAACTTGCCTCCGTCTCTCTCTCTTCACCCTGCCCCCGCCCCGTTTTCCTTCCTCTAGGGGAAAACCCACGCATTGGTCTGCAGGCCGGATCACACTGTTACTTTGTCTTCTCTTTTTATTTTCTATACTATGTATATTTTTTAAGTACATACTCTTAATATGAGAATGGCAATGACAAAAATTAGATTGATTACTAAGGAGCTAGAGACAATCTATTCAGCACTTTGTTTCAGAGAGTGGCAGCCTGGGGTACAGCAGAGGGTCAGTAGGTAATAAACAATAAATAATGTCTACTACTTCAGAAGACAACACAAGATATTAGGACTAGGATAGGAACATACAAGTTAGAGAAATTTGTAAGAGAAATGGTGGTAATTGTGGCAATAGGCTAAGCAGCTGGGCAGATGCTGATGAAGAGACAAACAGCTGGCATCTGGCAATATCAAGAATCTCAACTGTTTCTTTGGAGTTTCTACAAATATTATCTGGTAATCTGAGGATCTGGACACTTTTCAGAATGATAATGCTAAAATTCGGCACAGATGTAGAGCACCTAGAATGTCCACGCTCTGCTGGTGGGGTTTAGTTTGATTTGACTTGGTTTGGTTCATGGTACTTCCTTAAATTTTGCATCTGAGGCTAGTGCCTTGTCTCAGTTCTTCATTGGTGTGAATACTAATAACATCCCAAAGTCATCATGCTGCTAGAAGTCAAGATAAAGGCTACTTGGAAGGCAGTAGCAAGGAGAGGCAATAAAAGAGTCAAGAGGGATTTCTCAATCTAAAATGTTCTTCCTTATCTGGGTCCTGATTAAATGAAAATATTCTATTTATGAAATTTCAGATATACCACTAATAATGATATGGGGTAAAAATCATATATCATTTATATTTGTTTGCCTTATCTCACTTAGCATAATGTCCCCTAAGTTCACCCATGATATCACAAATGACAAGATTTCTTTTACATTTTAAGATATATATATATATGTATAATCTATTTATGTATTCTTCCATTTGTATCAGTGTTTTATAGTTTAAGGTTTACAGATCTTTCATCTTCTTGGTCAAATTTATTCCTAAGTATTTTATTCCTTTTAATGTTAGTATAAGTATCTTGATAAAGCTTTCTGATTTACTATATGTATTTCTTGATAAATTATCCTTCAGCAGAATGTTCTGTTTGTAATTTGTCTTGCCACATATATTGCCAGTTCCTATTTGAAACCAAAACTATAAACTCTGCTCTTCATTGCAGTTTAGACTCTATCAAGACATTACATGGAAAGTATACCAGATATTTCCTAAGTTGACAGCTCAAGCCCAAGAAAAGTACCTCACCTTTTTCCTCTGAACACTATTCTCCTACATTCCCTACTGTTATGGCAAAAGAGTTCCTGACAACCATGTAATTTAACTGGTAGCTAGAATGAATAAGCCCTTATCCCAGAATGATCTCATGAATTCTTTCCCTGGAACTTACTATGATTACAAGTTTACCCTGTCTTCCTCTAGGTGACTACATTAGTAACATGTATACCCCAGAGCTTCTAGGGTCATGCTTTTCCACTTGTATACCAGATTTTTAAAAGGAACTAATCTATAGAAAACGGAAAATGGTCACAAAAAGAAGAGAAGTGACTATCAGGGAAAAAAACCTAATAGCATTTGAGGCTCTGATTTCACCTCATTCTATTCAAGTGCATCCTTGTCTTTGAGCTCTCTGAAAAATCCCCCAAAACAGGTCTCTTTTATTTGTTAACAAGGCCAGTTCCAATGACTTTCTATTGCTTCAGTCAAAAAAAGTAGCCCAAATATAGAGATAGGATCTAGGTCCCATAGACTTTCAAGTCCCCAAAGCAAAAATCCAAACTCAGAAGAGACTGAAAGACTAAGGAGAGAAAATACAAACAAACAAACAAAAAGTCCAGAGAAGGAGAAAAGTTAAAACAAGTTGAGCTTCCCAGCTTCATTTGATCCTCACAATCACCATGTTTCCCTCCAGGAACCTGTGCTTCTGCTGTCACCCAGGAAGGGACTGATCCCATAGTAGGGCATAGGATCTTTGATTCCAAAGACCTCTCTTGCAGAAAGTGAGACACACATCAATCTCAGCAGCAATAACTAAATTTTTGTGGTAACTAGATAAAAATTACCACCTTCATCCTTTAAATTTTCAGAAGTTCCAAAGACTCTAATATGCAGTAAGGGTTGGACAGCTGCATAAAGAACTGCTATAAAGTAAGGAGAAACTGACAGGATGATGACAATGCCTAGGATGCTAGTTTTACCAGCCTGCATGTGGTTGGCCCTACTCCTTTGTTCCTGTGCTACATGACTGGTAACATTGCAAATGGAGGCTGCTCTGTAATCTAAAGCTCAGAGTATAGACAACATGCAGCAGACTGCAGATGGCACAATGCAGACATTTAGTGTATGTAACATTTGAGACACAGAGGTCCTTTTCCGCCACCATAAAATCTATCCTATTCTATTTTATGCATATATCTTGTTCTATATTGGTTTATAAAGGTATCCCATGTCTTATTTGATTTGTACTCCAGCATCTAGCACAATATCAAACATGTAATACATACTTAAGAAACAACAAATGAATAAAACTATTTTGAATTTCATGTTCACTAACGGAGTTGGAGCAGATATTCTACCATGTATCTTCAAATGTGATTTCTATACTTTCAGAAATAAAAGATTCTGTGTTTGCTTCTGAAACACCCACACACTAAAGCTTCACTTTAATTTGAGTTTTCTTTTCTAGTGAGAAGTTTTTGTGCATGGCTGTATTTGCTTACAGCATTGTATGAACTACCTAAAATTTTGAAATCTTAGTGCAGTCAGCCCATACAGGCAAGAAATTAAACACTAAGAATGCCCTTAACTGTCTCTGGATGATGTCTCCCACCTCCACTCACTATGGATGCTGACTTGGGCAAGTGCACCTGCTGTTCAAAGGCCATCTGAAATTACCTCTAAGAATGAAGTGCTTTGAGAATGAGGCTGATAATTAAACAATAAATGAAGTTTCCTGTAGTTTTAAGCACAGGTCTTATTTAATGCCTAAATAGATGGATTGTGTGGTTTAAAAGTAAAAATAAAATTAGGTATTTGTATAAGTGAAGTCTGCTCTGCAACCTTGCTTTCTTTAGGACTCAACCCAATTTCCAGCACTATTGTCAGAACACCTGCCCAATGGTAGCAGATTAGTGAAACACAGTTCTGGGTGTGTCTGTGAGCTGGTTCCAGAAATAGTCGGCATGTAAGCCAGCAAACTGCAGGGAGTGACACCAACCCATAGTTTGGATGAAATAAGAAAAGAAGGGTGCTGGGGTGCGTTTCTAAGAGTTCCCATCAGCCTGAGGAGCTGCACCCTTTGTTGCCATGGTTTCCTCAGCCTTTCAATGCAGACTCATAGCAGTAACTCTCCAGTGAGTTTCCAGTTCTTCAGCCCTGGACTTCAGCCCTCCAGTTCTCCATCCTTGTTCCTTCTTGTTCTGCAGTTTCCATCATCGTGGGCTGAGCCCCCACTACATCTTGTGGCTCTCCAGCATACAGGTGGCATTGTGGAATCTCCCTCCTCTCATCCGGAAAGCCTACCTTGCATAATTATACATACATGTTCTACTGACTCTGTTCACCTAGAAAATCGCTATCCAATACAACTGATGTAAGCTCAGCCTTGCAGAAGTAACTGCCAAAGAAGCAAGGAATATTACAGCTGAAATGGACCTAAACTAAGTCCTCATCAAAAATCTTAGTTCCACAAGGAGTTAAAACACAAAAAAGCAAAGTAACTGTTGTATGTTTACAGTGAGGGGGTAATCAAGGGGCTTAGAAAGTAAAAACTGTGATTTAAGCGACTCACTGCATATAGGTTTTTAGGGAAAAAAAAAGAGTACAGAACAATTCCAAATATCCTCAGTTGTCAAAGGAGAAGAATGATGGTTAAATGAGAAAGAAAGGCTGAAAAAATATGATGAGTTAAATTTCTATCATGAAGCCAGGCATGGTGGTGCACGCCTGTAATCCCAGCACTTGGGAGGCTGAGGCAGGAGGATCGTTGGAAGTTCAAGACCAGCCGGGGCTACAAAATGAACTCAAAGCCAGCCTGAACTGCATATGGAGATTGCACCGTAAATGACCAAAAAAAAAAAAAATTAAAATTAAAAATCAAATTTCTATCATGTTGAGTGTACAGGGTCTGTTTTCTATCCAGATAGCAATATCAAGTAGACAGATGAATATTATAGATCTGAAACAAAGAAAAGCATACAAGCTAAAGAGATCTGAAAGTCACTAGCCTGTCCAGGCTACTTGAAACTGTTAGAAAGAGAAAGGAAACCAGGAAAGGAGAGTAACAAGAGCAGAACTAGCCAAACATTGAGAGATCTGTTACAAATAAAAAGGAGTTTATTAAGTACCTTCAAATGAGTGACAAGATAGGGGAAAAAATCAGGACAGAATGCTATCAATACAGGCAGAGGAAGAGGAAGTTTCAGAATGGGAAAGATGTTTTACAGTTGGAGCACACACAAGCTAGCTGCTTCTCCAGTGTTCACGCTTCCTTTTTTTTTTTTTTTCACTATCAAAGCCCTAATTTTCTTTTAGAGCAGTAATGAATCTGAGAAACAACCACCAAAAAAAAGTTGCTCTCCTAACAGAGGGCAGCGCATCCTCTGCCCAGTTACAAGCAGATGCCTACTTGGTGGGGCTCCTAGGAATGCAAGTATTTTCCTGACACAAATCGCCAAATATCTGGCACCTCCCTTTGCCCTTCCTCCCTTTCTCCTTTCCTTTATTCTTGAAAGATGCTGTTCCAAATGTTCAGGAGCTCTCTAATAAGCATGAGTACAAAAGAGACAAAAAAGACATGAAAAATGGTTCCTGAATTAATCTAGCTCCTCTAAGAGTGAGAAAGTTGGAATTCAACCCCCTACCCACCCACCACCCCTGGCTCACTTCACTTGGCCCAACTCTTAAAGTATTCTTCAGATCCGCTTGCTTCTAACCACCTCTACTAACCTGATGTTCACCAGGCCACGGTGTGTCCTCCCTGGCTTAATTCTCTGCCTTCCTAACAAGTCTTCTTGCTTCCAGACTTAACACCTCAGCCTGTCCTCTAATCTACTGTCACTGTCAAAAACTGAATGCTTTTGATTTCTGCTTAAAACACTTAATTGTTCTTTATTGCCTAATGGATAAAGTCAACCGCCCCACAGATGGGTCTTTTAGGATTTGGCTCCTGTTTTACAGGATGAAGAAAACACTGATAATGGTGGCGCACTATGAAAACAAATTTGAACAGGGATGGTGTGAAAAGCATTGTGCTGGGAACTTTACATTCTGTTAATCTTTACAATGCTCTCTCGCATATTTGGTATTAATATTCTCATTTTACAGAGCGGACAAGCGATTCTCCAAGTGATTAACTTGTCAGGAACGCACACCTAGTTTATGCAGAGAACTGGTTTTCAAAATTCTTCTCAAGGCAGCACCTTGGAAATCAAACAATTGGGCCTGTCACCATCCTATTCCCCGTTACCCTCTACTACCAGCCAAATTCATTCTCGCCCTCAGGCCGGAGGAGCCTTTACCCCTCCGTGGATGACCAAGAGAGCAGAGCGCGGTGCTTGGATTCTCTGCACCAGTTTACTTTCAGCAAGGGCAGAGAGCGGAGCCCCGGCGGCGGGCAGTGGCGACCGCGCAGCGCCTCCTCGTCTTTGCTTCTACTGGGACTGGACTAGGGGGTCGTGAGGAGCGTCCTTCCCCTTTGCCCCAGCGCCAGGGGAACCCCCTGGGCCTGGGCCTTCACTCGGAGCTCAGGGGTAGAGAGCTGAAGGCCAGGGCAGGCGCGGGCCAGGGGAAGCCACCGCCCGGGGCCGCAGCCCGGAGCCGCGAGGCCGAGCCAGGGCGGTCGCAGCCGCTCGGCGGACGTCGGGCCAGGGGGTGCCCCAGACGTCTAGGCGGAGACGGTGCGAAGTCCCGACTTTCCTCTGGGCCGAGCCCAGAGGCCGCATCTGGGACCGGGACCCGGAACCGAACTCAAATCCCAACCCGGATCCGGACTCCGGACCCCGGACCCGAACACGAACCCGAACCCGAACCCGGATCCGGACCCGGACCCGGACCCGGACCCGGACCCAAACCCGAACCCGGATCCGGATCCAGACCCGAACCCGAACCCGAACCCGGACCCGGACCCGGACCCGGACCCTGACCCCGGACCCGGACCCGGACCCGGACCCGGACCCGGACCCGAACCCGAACCCGGACCCGGACCCAGACCCGAACCCGGATCCGGATCCGGATCCAGACCCGGCCCCGGACCCTACCCACTCACCCCGCTCGGCCCCGCCCCGAGGACACGGGACCCCCTGCCGCCCAGCCCCCGCCCCCGCCGCCCCCCCCCCGCACCGAGTGACCCCCGGGCGCCCCCGCGCGGCCGCTGCCGCCCCGCCTGAGCACCTCGGAAAGTGAAGTCGGGAGCGGCGGGCGCGGTCTGTCCCCCTCGGCCCGAGCGCGGAGCCCGCGGTGCTGGCGGGCGCCGGCCGCTCCAGAGCCCGGGACCTGCGCGGCGGGAAGGGCGCTCCCGCGTCCGCCTCCTCGGTGCACAGCGCGGGGAACCGGGCTTTCTTCCCGAGCCGGGGAGCGCACCGCGGGGCAGCTGCTGCCAGGGTTCCTGAAGAGGACGGCTGGCTTCGGTCCCGCTCCCCGGAGGTAACTCGGAGACCCCAGTTGGTGTCTGTTCAGTAGAGACAGGGGTTGCAAGAGAGGGAGAAAAGGAGAGAGAGTGAGGGGGAGGAGAAAGAGCTGTGGGAGGGAGAGACACAGAGAAACAGAAGACAGAGAGGCCAAGAGACAGAGACAGAGAGACAGAGACAGAGATTGCCTGGGAAAGAGAGGAGAGGACAAAGACTGCAAGAGGGCTCAAACAAGGACAGGAAAAGGACCCAAGACTGAAAGAGTCAAGATAAGAAGCAAAGAAGAGGTGGAGTTAATGAGTGGTAACTTGGACTGGGTTTTCTTTTAATCCGCTGTGATTTCACCTCTAACAGAAGGGAGGACCACTGCTCGCTGGCCAGCAAGCATCCCCAACCTGGATGGAGTAAAAGATGCGGCCTGATGACATTAATCCGAGGACTGGGCTGGTGGTGGCTCTGGTCAGTGTCTTCCTGGTCTTTGGTTTCATGTTCACTGTCTCTGGGATGAAAGGGGAGACTCTGGGAAACATCCCCCTTCTGGCTATCGGGCCAGCCATCTGCCTGCCAGGCATTGCAGCTATTGCCCTGGCCAGGAAGACTGAAGGATGCACCAAGTGGCCCGAGAATGAGCTGCTCTGGGTCCGCAAACTGCCCTGCTTCCGGAAACCCAAGGACAAGGAGGTGGTGGAGCTGCTGAGGACCCCTTCAGACCTTGAGTCAGGCAAAGGAAGTTCCGATGAGCTGGCTAAGAAGGTAGGCCTCAGGGGGAAGCTGCTCCCACAGGCACAGAGTGAGGTGCCCATGGCCAGCTCCATCACCACCCACACACCCACAGAGGAAAGAGAATGCCAGAGCCTCGTCCACAGTGGACATCAGGAAGAGACATCCAGGTATCTGGACGGCTACTGTCCCTCAGGCAGTTCTCTCGCCCACAGTGCCTTGGATGCCAAGTGCTCAGCCTGGGACCCATCTGAGTGCCCCGAGCCAGAGGACAGCATCTTCTTTGTACCCCAGGACAGTATCATCGTTTGCTCCTACAAGCAGAACAGTCCCTATGACAGATACTGTTGTTACATCAATCAGGCCCAAGGCAGATGGGACAATGAGACGATAGTCTAAGCTCTGCATACAAGGGTTGCTGTGGTGTGGATAGAAACACAGCTACATCAGCTCTCAGGGGATGGAAGTTGCTCTTCTCCAGCAGCCTTCAGGTTGCTAAGCCTGACATGGTATGTGATGGGTCTGCCAGACTCCAGTGCCTGAAGGCATATAAATAGGCATGTTGGGGACACATTTTAGGGAAGGGTGGTAAGGATGAAGGACCCTGGAAAAAGAAGACATTAGGAAAGGAAACAGTTTCAACTGGTTTTTAACCATTTATACAATGTCAAATTCCTTGTAAAATAACCCGAAAGTTGTTATCAGCACCTGTGGAGAGTGAGATCAGTCTAGAGTGGGCTATGAATCCTAGGCACCAAGTGATGCCTGGGCTGTCAAGAGGTAACAGCTCTTCAGTATGAAGACAGGAAACAAAAGAATCTTAGTGTTCCACTATATAAAGTGATCTTTGGCAAAAAGCTTTTCACACTTGGCAATTAATGAAAGAAAAAAAATCAAAATAGCCTAGTTAAGCTCTCCTTAGACTGTTTTTTGGAGAAAGGGAAGTTTAAAAAAAATTGAACTGTGTAACTTTTCATGGCATTATCCTCTGACAGATCACATTTTCAGATAAAATAAGTGTGACCAGTTATATGAAAAACTAATAGTGTAGATGGCATATTTGACTTCTTAAACCCATCATTTAAATTGATGTATTGGGTCTTTATCTGAAATTTTTAACATTTATTTATTATTCATGTATAATTCCCTTACCAGGTGCAACATGGCTTGATATAAAATTTTTTGTAGATTAGAATTTGTTTTAAATCAAGACAATATGAATTTTACATGTATATTCAGGTGTCTTCAGCACTTCTGAGAGATGTGTACTAGTAACTACTATAAGCTTTTTAAAATCTGAGACATACATGTTAGCCCTGAACATTATGCAAAATTTGTAAGAAATGCAATGATTAAACCTTTGGAAGTGTCATTAGTTGTGCATTTTTTCTCAATATCCCAGAGAAGATAAATGCCAGTGAAACAAGAGTTAGTCTACTAAATTTGATTAAAGCCCAGATTTTACTAAGTTCTCCAAATCCACAAGCTTTATATGATAAAAGTATATTTTATACTTTTTTTGCATTTGAGGGAAAAAATCACTATGTATCCTAAAATGTATTTCCTATTTCTCTTGTTCAATTACAATACACAAAAGGACAATGAACCAAAATACCATTTGATTCTTGTCATAGAAGCACATTGAATTATATATAGGAATGGCAATGGATTTCATCTTGAAGGTGAGAGATATTTTTTATCCCTCAAAGAATGACAAGTTTAAATTATTAGATGGTTTTAGTCACTCCCAAAAGGTGAATTAAGGACAAAAATTTGGGACTTAACTCTTACATATTTCAAGTCCAACTCTGTAATTCTTTCGCATGTGTACCAATTGTTCTGTCATAAAATTATGTTCTCATAAAAATAAAAATTTTCAGATCAAGTTCAGGATCTAAGGTACATGACTTTTTAATAGAGCTTAAATGTCATAAAATGAGATGTGTGATCTTGGGCAATTATTGTGTTAGTTCTCTACTACATAAAAGAAGATGAAGGAGTGGAATGGATTTGTACTAAATTGTTTCTTTCATTCCTTCCCAGTTTGAATATTGTGTATTATACCAAAAGCACTTTATTTGTGGCTGGAAAATGATTTACAGCAAAATGCATGTGAAAGTTATGCAGTTTTTAACCAAACTTATGTGACATGGATTGAATTGCTACTACTTAAAAAAATGTTTTAACAGATGTATGAAACCATATGTATTTGATTACCGAGTATTATTTATTCAATACTTTCCTGGAAATAAAATTGAATAAGCTAGGAACAAAATATTTCTGAGGAGAAGCTTTTAAATGTTGAGATAGCCCAAAGCAATATAATACACAAACTTGCAAAAATGGATTTAGGATAGTGTCCTGGTATTTTTTAATAATTTCAAAACATTTTGAAAGTGGGAAATAATACTTCCATAAAGGAGAAAATTTTGGGTAACTCTTACAAACAGACTTCCACTAACATTTTTGCTATTGTTGAAAAGAAAAGAAAGCTAGACAGATGTTTACAGACACTGCAAATTTATACAAGTCTGAAAGGCATGGTTTGAGAATTGGAAAAGTTACTTTCTCATTTCTTGGAAGCAGATAAAACTCCATAAAGCACACACATTCACACACACACACACATTCCCATTCCCATTCCCAAGTCTAGGGCCACCTACTTGTTTAGAGATATTACATATTTTATCACATTTTCAAATTCTATTTCATAAGTCTATTTCATATTTCTTCTTCCACCTACCTACTTAACATTCTGAAGGTATCTTTGTATGCATTTAAGAAAATATTTTCATGTGCTAAAATGATTGTTTGCAAATGTTGGGATGGAGGTTTAGCTTTGCTAACCAAAAAGAATAAAATGTGTGATTGTGTCCTGTGTCAATTCTTCATAACTTATATTAAGTAGCAACTTTCACTATGCAGAAAGGTAGCTTACTTTCCCAAATCAACATTTCTAACTACTGCTCAGAGTGAAGTTGCTGTTCTTTTGAGCAAAAATAAAAGTAAAAGAGAAAAAGAAATATTTCTGCCCTTTAGAGGTGAAAGGAATTACTCATTTTGATCAACAGTTTTAGAAAATTACTATTAATATAGTATAATAGGCAAAAAAAATTGTTCCTGGAAGCCTTTAAAAACTTCCAAGCTGATATAAATTTAAAGAAGCATTAGTTTCCCTTATTTTGCTATTAATCCAAATACTTATTTCTGCTTAATTTTAAGTAGGCATTTTATCTTTGAAATTTCTCTAATTCCTCTTGCTCTATTTTCCCACTTAGCAGGCATATGAGTTCTTTTCCCAAACTGTTTCTTGACTCATAAGTGTTAATCCAGCCAAAATAGCCAAGCTACAACATATTAGACAACTGTTCAAAGATTTATTATCTGTGGCAATCATCTTGGCAAACAAAATTCAGATACAGTTAAGTTCAGGCTCTCTTCCAGGCCCTGCTAACCAGCTTCTCTGGAAATATTTTCAGTATTGAAAATCTTAGTACCAATTGAGTTGGCAAATATAGGAAAGGAAGAAAAATTCATTCTTTTAAATATTTTTCTCTTTTATTAATATCTCCACATCATTTATTTGGTAAATTCGTTATTACCATTACTGCTATTATTTTGTCACATTAAAGAAAACATTCCGAGACTCTACAATTCCTGTATCTTAATAAGAGTTTTGCATTTGTATTTTGGCATAGTGTCTTCCTGACCTCTTTCACATGTACATGCAGCACATATATTAAAAGTGTTTTTCTTTTTCTTTTCTCTTTTAAATATGTCTTAGGTATGTTTCTATATATTATTCCTAACATTGGTATAATATGACATTTTAGTGATGCTACATAATGTATCATACTGTTACAGGGTAGTTCCTTTAGAAATGGTTCACCAATCAAAAGATTCTAGGTTCCTCTTGCTTCGAACAAAGAATTGGATGAGACAAGGCAATAATGGTGCCAAAAAGTTGATTTGATTTGAAAAGTGTGAGATAAAGGGTATTGGAGAAACCAGCTCTGCTGAGCAAAAGATTAAAAGAGGGTAAAAGCAAAAATAAAAGTACATTCCACATTCACAGGCACCAAGGGCCACTGTGCAAATATAATAGCTGCTTTCCATGATCGCTGGTCCTCTTTATGCCATTCACATCTCGTGGGAGCTTGTAGTTCTTGAGTTGCCCTGGGTTCTTGTAACTGACAGGACCTGCTCATTTTCCAAGCCAGCTTTGCCATGCCTTACTCCTATATCAGTAATATTCATTATTGCTGGCTAGATATTAAGTTTTATGAGTGGCTTTATATGTTACTTTTCTGTTTTTGGTACCACAACTATGTTATTTGCTACTTGCCTGTAGAAATTTAAAAAAATAGATTGAAAAGCTCTCTCCTGTAATCCCAGTCGCTCAAGATGCTTAGGTAGGACAATCATATCTCCATGTTTTGTTTTTATTAATATTGCCATGTACTGCTATGTCCAATTACACTATGTCTGATGATGTAGACAATTCTATTGAAAAATAACAAGAGACATCATAGTAACTACTGGAGATCACCTAGTATTGTGCTATGACTTTTTCATTTCATGTTTTTCTAGGAATCTGCTTTGTTGTCTTGTTTTGATTTGTTCTTCCCTCTAATACCAAAAGGATAGGTATACATGTAGAGATTCATACATGTGTAGAACTTCTAAGCAGTTTACAGGAATTGATTATAGAAATTGTAAAAAAAAAAAGAGGAAAAGAAAGTATTCTAAAGGATATAACTGCATGTATGTTTAAGTGTGTAAGATTGATAACCATATTACTAAGTTTTTGTTGGATAGGTGAGCAGAACTGTTTGTGGTCTCACTGTTTAAATGCCTACTTTGTATGTTTTACTTATGTAACTTGAACAACCACTACTAAGAGGAAAATATGTAACTATCAACTAGTGATTTCTTACTTTTTTTAATTATGTATTATTTCTACCCTCTTTCTGTTTTGTTTTTCTTTCTTTAAATAAAAAAATAATATTTACAAAGCATATATTTGATAAGGATTATTACTCAAATATATAAAGTAACTCAACTCAATAGCAGAAAGCAAGCAATTAAAAATGGGCAAAAGACTCAAATAGATATTTCTCAAAAAAGGACATGAAAAGAGTTAACAAGCACATGAAAAAACTGCTAAAAAACATTAATCATAGAAAACCAAACTAAAATTACAATGATAAATTAACTTATACACTTTAAAGTAATTATCAAAGTGATGAAAGATACCAAGTGTTGGGTGGAATGTGAAGAAAAGTTCACCCTTGAATAGTTTATAGGAATGTAGATTAATACTATTAATAAGAACAGCATGGGCATTCCAAAAAGGCTCCAAATAAGAATGATTACATAATCCAGCAATCCCACTGCTATGCATGCATCCAAAAAGAATTGAAATTAATATACCAAACACATACATGTACTCTCATATTCATTACAGCATTATTCATAATAATCAAGATATGAAAGCAATGTAAATGTTCAACAGTAGATAAGTGGATAAAGAAAATGTGATATATAATAAGATGAAATAAAGGAAGGAAAGTCTGTCATTTGCAACAATGTATAATCTAGAGGACACTATGCTAAACAAAAAAGCCAGACACCGAAAGACAAATACTATACCAGCTTACTTCTATCTGAACTCTAACAAAGTCAAACCTGCAGAATTACAGTGGAATGGTGGTTTCCAGAGGCTAGGGAAGGAAGGACAAGGAGAATGGGAAGGTGTTGACCAAGAGCACAAATTTTCAGTTAGGAGAAATAATTTTTGAGAAATATTTCACAACTATAAGTAGTAGGAATATATTTTTTCAAAATAGTAGATTTGAATATTTTCAATATAAAAACATATGTATGTGAGGTAACAGATTATGTTAGTAAGCGTGACAGTAGTGTCAAGCTATTATGTCAGCTTTCCCATCACTGTGATAAAATAATTTACATTTTCAATTTAAAGGAGAGAGGTTTATTTTGGCATCCAGTTAAGTGGGCTCAGACCATGATCAGCTGGCTCTAAGGCATAATGGTGCACTGAAAGAGCCTGCTGGGAGAAAGCTATTCATGTTTTGGCTGCCAGGAAGCCGAGAACGTAAGAGGAGCCAGGGATAAGAACATACCCTTCCAGGTCATGTCTTAGTGACCCACTCCCTCTGATCAGCCCCATCTCCAAACACTTTTTGGTAATATTATAGATCTAAATCATAGCATTCTACCCCTTCACCCCAAAGAGTTTATGTCCAACTCATCATGCAAAGTGCATTTAAAACTATCGCTAAAATTTGCCAAAGTCTTAACAGTTTGGGCATTGCAAGCAAAATCCAAATCCACATCTCTGAGATTCAGGGCAAACTCTAATCCATGAGTATTTGTAAAAGTAAAAATGAATGTTAAATGATTTCAACATACAGTGGTACAGAGTAAACATTTACAGTTCAACAAGAAGGGGCAGGTGGATAGAAAGAAATCAGACCAAAGCAATATCAAAAACCATCATGGCAAATATTATATGCTGTAGCTCTAAATGCAACTTCTGAGGCTAGTGTGGTGAGATGGAAGGATGTTGTGAGATGTGATGGAGTTATAACGAGATGGCTTGTTGATTACAGCCCACAAGACTTCTTGCATGGGCTAACTCCATTCACACACTGCATGTGGTCTTCCTCAGCAGATTTCCATCTACCTCCAACCTGGGGTCTCCACTTCACTTTCAGCTTCACTCCCACAGTTTCACACACTGCCCTCTCAGAAGGACACTGTGTGGCCTCCCAGGTCTTCTTCTGAAATCTGAGTGGAAGCCTCTATGACCTCAATGCTCTTTCATTCTGTTCTGAAAAACTAGCACCACGTTATGATGCCACAGTCTACTCTCAGTGGGAACAGTATCCAGGGTCCATTGGATTACAGCTATAGCAATCACCAGTGTCTGGACACCTAAACTTCAGGATACACTTTTCTAGGTGGCCCTGAAAGAGAGACCCTGAATCTCTCTTCTCAAGGAAAAGCCTTTCAAGGGAATTGACCTGTTCAATCCCTGAAGTCTTAGAAGGGTAGGGGCCAGTCAATTCCTGAGATGGCTTCAAGCTAGCTTTCTATTTCCCTGATACAAATTACTTACTTTGTTTTTAATGCTAATAATTTTAAAAACCAGCTCTTTCCAAGTTCTCCTTGGCCTTAACTTTGTAGGATCCAACTTTATAAGCACATCCTCTCTGGTCAAGCTTCACATCATGCAACTTTGCTTTTTTTCTTTCTGATTCTCACTGTAAATCCGACTAAAAGCAGCCAGTAACACCCATGCCACTATTTCAGTGTTGGGCTGCATTAAAATTAACTCTACCAGATTAACTAGTTAATCTTGGCCTCCAGCAATCTCGGGATATGGACAAAATTAAGACAAATTAAACACATCACCTCTAGCCAAATTCCAATGGAGTCTTTATTCCAAACTGAAACCTCCTGATCCTGGCCTTGTTGTCTACATACTTACTGGCATTCTGATCCTCTGAACTATGACCAGTATCATACAACCCTGTTCACAACATGCTAGGACATCTCCACAACCTCTCCAAACTTCTACAAACCAGTTTCAAAGGCTTCCAAACTACATGGCCAGGTACAGTAACAATCACAATTCTTGTATCAATTTCCTGCACCAGTCAGGTTTCCATCGTTAGGATAAAATACTCAACATCTACAATTTAAAGGAGAAGATGTTTATTTTGGCTCACAGTTTCTGTAGGTTCAGTCTATGATCATCTGGCTCCAAAGCAGAAAGAAACATCCAGGCAAAAGAAAGCTGTTTATGTAATGGCAGCCAGGAAAAATAGAACACAAGGAGGAATTGGGAACAAGAATGTACCCTTTAAGGTTATATACTTCAGTGATCCACATTATTAGATTGGGCCCTACCTTTGGACACAAAAATTTTCAGGGACATTGTAGACCTAAACCATAACAGTATATATAGATCAAAATTCACATAATACTTCATAAATAATCATTACCCATTAAAAATAAAAGTTTAAATTAAAAAAAGTACAGAGTCCAGAACTACTGCTTTCCCAATGTCCCAAGAACCTTCCAAAGCTTATTTCCCTTTCTCTCACTATTACAATAAGAGTATAGATGTTTGTAGCCATATGGAGGTTCTAAGAATGGAAATATGTCACCAATAATGCTCTCATTGGTCCTGTCTACTCTCTGTCTTCTTCATCTCCTTTTTCACAAGCCAGTCAGCATCCAGTTTTCACTCAATACATTCCAGTTCAGAAGTATCTATGAGTTGGGTGCTTTTTTAACCTGGGAGGCAGGAGTGAAAAAAAAGAACAGAACAGAATAGAACAGACCAAACCCTTATCTTCATGGAACTCACAGCCTAGTGGGAGAGGCTAATGCATAGAAAGGAAATATTAAAGACAGAAATGAATATGTTGTAGCAGCACTTGTGAGAAACAATTACTTTCTTTTGCGGGTATGGAAGAAATTATATGGGAAGTTGTTACCAGAGAGAAAATGTCTAATATTAGACCCAAAGAATGAGGAAGTCATATGGCATGTATAGGGTATGTATTAAGACCAAGAGGCAAGAAAAAAAAATGACACTGTTTGGAGAAACACAAAGTGTCATCAGGTTGGTGAGTGTTTACCAGGTGGGACTGGTAGGGAAAGGTCAGTGTATGGCCTGGATTGCTCCTCCTCTACATTAATTCTTGGTTGTGTTACACTGTCAGAGAAAGAAAGAAGCTCAGAAATAGTCCTGTCAGGCCAATTTGTCTATACTACATTGCAAGGAAGGGAGTCTAGATTCATCTTAATTAGGACTTGCAGGTTTAACTCAATTCTACTTTAAGAAGGATTCAGCAAGCAACTCTTTGTTTGGTCCATTTTCATGGACGAGGTTTCTTTCCTTGCAAATTGGACCAGTCAGCCTCCCTTTACAGATAGGGCCACACTGTTGCAAGAAACAGTATTATCTGGAGATCTCTATGAAAATATCTAGTATAGAGCCAGCTTCTAAATTCAGCATCTCTGTGATACTTATAATTATCACAGACAGGTTTATACATGAGAAAACTTGTTTCCATCATGAAGAAGCTAATAATAATGATGTTGACCCAATTTGCATCTCTATGGTAAACATTTTCTATACCTTAAGATATCCCTTAATTCCTCTTATCTCAGTTGCCTGGAATTTACATTCCTTGTTATAACAGACACATGTGTCATGTTCAGTGAGTGTTCCACTGCATGTTTGTTCCTTAAGATGTGAATATATAAGCTTCCAGGAAGATGGCGGAACAGTAAGCAGCAGAGTACACAGCCTCTCTTAGAGATACAGTCAGGTGCTGGAATATAGCATTGTGGGGAAGACAAGGAAGGAAGGAAGGAAGGAAGGAAGGAAGGAAGGAAGGAAGGAAGGAAGACCTATGAAGAATCTAAAGTAGAACTGAAGCCCATAGAAAGAGTAAAAAGAAAAACTTAAATGAAGAAGAAAGTAGTAGCAGGTAGCACCTTAGCCCAGAGCCAGACCCACTGAGTGAGAGGAGCTGTTGGAACCTGGGGGTGTACGGTCAAGGTGATGGTGGTAGTTAGTGACCCCAGAGGCCTCTGCAAAGAGACACGGCAGTGCAGAGGACTCAGTCCTCCCATGGGAGAGAGTGATTGGCTGGAAGCTATTTTGGAGTTGGGCCAGATAAGCCCAGAACTACAACTTCTGCCTGCTTCCTCCAGCAGCTTCTAGCTGGGAGCAGAGTGGTGGAAATTGCTGACTGAGCCCCGTGTGCATTCCATGTGGGGGCTGCCTGACCAGCTCAGTTAATCTAAGCCACCTGCACTCTAACAACCATGGTGGGGGCTCCCTGCCATTAACCAGCTCTATCCGGAGATAGTAGCTCACCCCACCCCCTATGGACACTCTGGCAGCCATCCTTGAAGATCCCCACCAGTAATGAGCTAGGAGGCAGTGGCCAGCCTCACCCCCATGTGAACTCCACCAACTACCAGGCTGGGAAAAGCAGCAGACAGCCCTGCACCAGCAGACCTAATGGCCAACATCAGATACCTGTAGCCAGCACTGGCTAGAATAACCAAACAGTTTGGTTTCAGAGAAATTGTAGCCAATGTAGGAAGAGCCTGGAATCCCACTTCCCACATGTCTAGAAGAACCAAGGAATATGTCAGGATGCAGAAGCAAAAGGCAGTCTCTGGCCTCCAACTCAAGCAGAGCAAATCCAGGAGATATAAACACAGAAGAGACCAGAAGTTGCACACCTCGGGTGTCTGAAGTGATGGCAACTGAAGTAAACAAATTTATGAGGCTGTAAAAGAAATTAGAACAAAAACACTATCTCAGGTAAAAGATAAAATGAAAGACATAATAAAAGAATGACTAAGCACCTCCAAAGAAGACAGATAGAAGAATTAGAGGAGCAAGGAAAATGAGGGAAACATTGAATGAACAATATAAAAAAGACTTAGAATACATAAAACAGTTTCAAAGAAAAATTCCAATGAAAGTTGGCAAAACCATTTGAAAGAAACTAAAGACAGACTTTCAAACCTTGAAGACAGGTTTTCAGCTTGCAATTAATTGCAAAAGGAAAGATCTCTTGAAAATAACAAGGAACCAGGAAGCAATTCAATGGCTGCCAGACAGCCCAAAGAAACATAACTTAAGAATAATAGGTGTGCGTGAAAAAACAAGGGTCAACACAAATTACATTAAAAGTCTATTTACAGAAATAATATCAGAAAACTTCCCAAGCATGGGAAAAGAAAGTGACATTCAGATAAGTGAGGCATGTAGAACTCCAGCTAGCCATAACAAAAATAAATCTACACTCAGACATATAATAACCAAGATCTCAGGAAGTTAACACAAGAACAGAATATTAAAAGCTGTTGAAGAAAAGAAACAATTCCCTATAAAAGAAAACCCATCAGAATCATGACAGACTTCTCAACACAAACCATCAAGTCAAGAGGAGCTTGGAATGAAGTATTTCAAGTCCCGAAAGAAAACAACTTCCAACCTAGATTGATGTACCCTGCAAAACTATCTTTCAAAATTAATGGAGAAACAAGATACATCCATGACAAAGAACAGCTGAAGGAATTCATGACCACCAAACCAACCCTACAAAAAATATTGAAGGACATTCTAGAGAGATATTAAAAAAAAAAAAAAAAGAACATGGTTCCAGGAACAGTAGCAGAGGGAGATCACCAAGCAGGGTAGACAGCCAATGGCAGGAAAATAGCATGCAGAGATGAGGCAGTGCATGTTAGTCATAACCATTAATGTAGATGGCCTCAATTCACCAATAAAAAGAAACACAGGCAGAGTGGATCAAGAGACAGGATCCATCAATATGCTTTTACAAGAAACACCTTTAACTCAAGAGGGGATTCATAGACTGAAAGTCAAAGGAGAGAGAACAATGCTCTATGTGACAGGGAACCAGAAAGAAGTGGGGGTAGCTGGCCCATCAGCTGCAGTGTGGACAAGGCATGGCATTTTTATATAATGGAAAGCTACTCATATAAAAAGAAAGATAACCTTGAGGCTCTTATAAGTAAATGGATACAACTTGAGATCATGCTCATGGATGAAACAATTCAGAGTCACATGGGTGAATATTGTATTGTCTCTCTAGTATAAAAACTAAAGGAGTTAGTGGGATCCAAACTGTACAATACATATCGTGAATGTGAAAGAAGAGGAAGTGTCTAAAAAGGAAAGGCAGTAGCCATTGTTAATCTAGACAAGACAAGGATGTCCACTGCCTCCAGATTAGATCAGATTAAAATTAGACCCATATCATTCACCATACACTAAACTAAATTCAAAATAGAGCAAATATCTAAGTACTAAAACAGAAACATTAAGTCTGCTGAAAGGCAGAATACATAAAACTCTTGAAGATATTGGAGTAGGCAAAGACTTTATGAATAAAACTGATCACACAGGAAGTATCACAAAGAATCAACAAACGGGATCTCATCTTATTAAAAAATTTTCACAGCAAGAGAAACCAATAGAGTAAACAGACAATCCACAAGGAGGGGAAAAAATGTTTCTCAACTGTTCCTCATCCAAAGGGCTACTATTGAGAACATATAAAGAAATCAAAATACAGTCCTCCAAACTTTAAAGACCCAATCCAAAAACAGTCATCTAAGATGAATACACACTTCTCAGATGAAGAAATACAAACAGCAAATAAATATATTTAAAAAATGTCCAACATCACTGGTTGCCATGGCCCGTGTGGCTCTTGAACTTCTCAGTATGAGAACTGTGAAGTGTGGCAAGAAGGTGAGGAAATAAAGACAAGATGCAGAAAGCTGAGAGAGGTGGAACTCTCTCTCCTGGTGGGAGGAAAGGAACTGCTCAGCCAGTGCAGTGCATTTATTCATACATTTGACAAGTTCACATCGCAGGACACCCTGTTGCCTAGCAATCTGCGTGCATGGCAACCTCAGGGCTTGGTGCCTCTGGATTGGATCATCTTGTTCATGTGGCTTGCCTTGGGAACTCTATTTTCTTGGGACCAACTTTGCTCCAGTCCCACACATAGGATCAATCTCTAGCTTCAGTCATTCCCAATATCTCCCCATTTTCTGTTTTTGTAGTTGCAATCAGTGGGTGTTCAAATGAAGTTGGAGGAGTTGTATTTGGAGGACACTGAAGATGATTCTTCCTCGTGATTATGCTTTTTTGCTGGATATTCAAAGCCAAGTTAAAGTGAGACTTGTATTAATTAAAATTAATTTATTATTATTTATCAAGGTCAGTTAAGTCTCCTCAAGAATTGCCTTGAAACCATGCAGAACCTCTTAATACTTCTGTCAGCTATCTGGATAAGTCATGGCTATTTCTTGACTAAGTTATTTCCTATGAAATCTTGGGTGATTTTTCTCTTGGTGACTCTCTTTAGGCACACTACATCTCACTGATCACTTTCATCTGTGGTCCCACAATCTTGGTCAGAAAATCAGGAATTCACCAAGTTATAAGATGTTGAGCAGAGGTTCTCTTATGTCCTGGGTCCTCACTGACCTTGGAGGGCTAGGGCCAAAATACTGGCTATCTTCCTAGTCCATCTATTTTTCTAATATTTGGTCTCCAAACCTTGGTTATTAAACATCCAGAAGAAAGGATTGATAACGTTACAGCATAATAACAGAGGAGTAAGTTTACAATTACTATCTTATCTGACTATCAAGCACCTTAGAACACAAAGTAGAACTTATTTTCTAACAACCATGGATGTTCTAGGATTTAAATCCATAAAGAATGTTAACAAACAACTACATGTTTCACATAGAAAATTAAAAATCAAAATCATACATAATCTTGTAGCATGACAATCATGATGACATTTTTAAACACACCTGAATTTCCATTTTGACATAAAATACCCCTTTTAGTCAATCATCCGTATCTAATACATAAGAAGTTTTATCTAATTTGTTGATCTTTAGTAGGTTGTACATCTCATAAGTTTTTGTTAAAGGCAGTGGTATGAATCTGACACAAAAGTCTATCAGCATAAACAATCCCTGTTTTACATTTTGAAAGACCTGTACATCTGGAGGCATGAATACATTTAACACACCACAAGTTAATTATCAAAGCCATATGAAAACCTTTGTACTAGAGCATCTTTAAACCAAAAACCTTATTGTCTGAAAAACTTATCCTGCTGATGATGATCAACCTAAATATATCACAATGACATATTTTTAATAAAATTATTGGAGTGTCTCCCATAAGTCTATGGAGATCATTGGGACTTCCCATTAATGAAAAAAAAAAAAGGTCAGTATAATTTCCAAGGAAGTTGCTCCTTTATTCACCAAAGGGAGACTTAACCAATAATTCTCCAAACCCAAAAGTTACCCTTAGTTATCTTAGCAAATTTCTAATAACCTCTGACCCAATTTTTTATATTATTCTGACCAGCTGGCAATCCAGGTGGGGTTCTTAAATTTATAAACCAAATAAAATTCTGAACTAATAATCCAAAAATGCAAAGGAAAGGGGGAAAGAGAAAAATTGTTGTGCTCAAATAAAAAACATGGATATGACAACCAGACAAACAAGTACACAGCTTAACAGACTGAACAGACAAACATCTTACAAAATCAGAGTGTGCTCAAATATATTTTTGACCAAATTAAATTATAAAAACTTTTTACAATTTTAGAATCTATAACTACAAATAGACTAGTCAGTTTTTGCTGTAGGTCAATTCTTAAGAATTTGGAAGGAATAAAATCTTTTATTTATAATCAATGTATATATTTGTATTTTATTTTGTCTTAAGAATACTAGTACTTTTATGTTCCTTCCCTTCACCTAGCTTTCAGATCAGTTATCTCTATATATTCAGTCACCTACTCAGACCTTTGTTCCTATTTTTTATAACTATCTTCTGGGCATCCTGGATCAACTCCTTTAATTGGCCCCAGGTCAGGTCTATCCCCATCTTTGTCTATCACCTATGGTGTGGTCTTTGAGGTATCACTGTCATAGGACTGAGCATCAGCTCCTTGAAAGGTGTAATTAACTCCTTCAGGTCTGGGCCCATGAAACAGCTGGACAGCATGCTCTCGTACCCAAATAGGCTGTTCAACATTCTCTAGAAAAACACAAACATACCCTGTACCCCAAGCTAGGACCCTTCCTAGTTTCTTTTCCTTTATCTGATAGAATTGTCTTTATGCTGCTGTAGTCCATCCCCAATAGGATTTTAAAAGTTAATAGTATATATTGCAAGTAAAGTCCATTATGAGGTATAAATTTTTGTAAGGAATGATTCCCCCTTTTGTTTCCATAACTGAATTTTGAGTGAGCATGTTTAACAATTTTTAGACCTTGAAGATTATAAGGAATTCTCATGATCTGGGAAATTTGAAAAATTTTACAAAACATTTGGAAGACAGCACTCATATAGGCTGGGTCATTATCTGTCTTAAGTGTAGGAAAAAACTCTGTATTCAGGCGTCCAGGGCTCCTGCTTGCCACTCCTAACTCTGGCTGGGGCTCCCACCTTACCACCAGGGGTGGGCTCCATCTCCAGTACCCCTCCTTCCCTAGGGGATACTTCATTTAGTCATCATCTCTGCATTCCTGGCCATTTTTTAAACAGAAAGCTGTTGTGGCTCCTGCATCCCTGAGCTGAGAGCAGCTCAAGTGCCATAGTGTGCACAGGTGGACTGCAGTTTAAAGGCTTGGTGGAGTTCATGCCACACCACATGGGAGGCAGGACTGGTTTTCCACATCAACTTTGAGTCTACACTGAGTGGGCCAATGCTACCCTCATCCACATTTTGGACAGATAGTAGAAATATATTTTGAATGAACAGATAACAGCTGTGCATCCTCTATAGGTGCAGCAGAGCAATTCTGGGCAATATGTTCCTTTCTTATACAGCTGAAACAAATAACCTTGTTCTTTTGCTTTCTTCTAGGCTGTGGATGAATAACCTGAGTGATAGCTGCTGCCAAGGCAGCTCCCTGTACATACACAGGTCAATATCTACACAAATTCAAATAATCTTAGAAGCATAGCCCATTTTTATGCACTCATAAAGTCTCTTTAAACCACTTATTTTCATTTTTTAAAGAGAAAAAAAAACAAAAAGGGTAGAAATATTACAGAATTTCAAAAAAAGATAAACAGTAAGAAATCACTAGCTGATAAATTACATACTGTCCTTTTAAAAATAGTTGTTCAAGTTACAAAATTAAAGCATACAAAGTGGACATTCAAGCAGTGAGACTGAAAACAGGTCTGTCCAGCAATCCAACAAGAACATAGAAATATGGTTATCAATCCTACACACTTAAATATATATGCAGTTATATCTTTTATAGCACTTCCTATTTCCTCTCTTTTTTACAATAGCAATTACACATTTTTAAAATTTTATTTAAAGAGAAAAAAACAGAAAAAAGGGTAGCAACAATACAGAATTCTAAAAGAAAAAAAGAAAAAAACACTAAGAAATCACTAGTTGATAAATTACATATTGTCATCTTGGATGTAGTTGTTCAGGTTACAAAGTTAAAGGATACATAGTAAACATTCAAACAGTGAGACTACAAACATTCTGCTTTATTTTCATTTTCAAAAGTCAATTGTTGAATGATTAACTTGTTAGCCTCTGTGTCTTTTATAATCCTCTCACTAGCCTGCAATAAGCATGCCACAAAATCTTGAAATGGTTCATCAGGACCCTGATGAATGGAAGTCAAATCAAGGGATGTCTCACCTTTGGAAGAAGTTTCCTCCAATCCCTTGTGGCAACTACTTTAATTTCCTCATATACTCACAATTCAAAAGTAAGTTATTTGTGGCAGCAAAAGTACCTTCTCCAGTTAACATGTCTCTTGCAAAAGCTATATTGTGAGTGGCATTATGAGCAGCCTGATCCATGCACAATTCAAAAAAAATTGCTTTCCATAAAAAGTAATTCCCTGGACTTAAATATGCTTTAGCTATTCCATTCCAATCATTTGGGACCATCATCTGTTGTCCTAGGAGCTCTATTAAACCTAGGATAAAAGGGGCCATGGCACCATAGGTAGCAGCAGCTTGTTTTAATTCCTTTAAGGTCTTAAAGGATACAATCTCATGAAGATGCACAACTTGTTCTGGGTTATTGGAGACTCGAAGTTCAGTTACAAGGTAGATAGGTTGAAAACCCTAGATGGACTCCCCCACCCATCTGGCTTCTTTTAGCACCAATTGCAAGGGAAAGAGAGAAAATAGCTCTATTTCCTGAGAGGTAGAAGTTCCAACCTGTGATGTAGCAAAATTTCTCTGAGCTGAAAAGGTAAGGACTGCTGTTTGTGGCTCAATTAAGGTTATCAGGTGCTATGAAATGGAATTCACAGCAAAACACTCCTTTAGGGAGGAAGAGTCCTTTTTGCCCTCCACTGTTCCTTCCTTATCTAACGGAGCAAAATTAGAGGGCTTAAGCTCTAACAGGGTTGCCATTGTTCTTCCATCTTTTTCCCATATGGGATTTGATTTTAAAATAGTGCTCCAAGCCAAATCCTTTGTGGTCATCTCAATAAGTTTATGACCATTAAGACAGTCTCTAATCCAAATCCACAAAAAGAAAATAAATACAGGAATTAAGAATCAACAGGCATTTCAATATACACTTGTGGTTCTTGAGAACCTATCTGTCCCATTTTTTTTACATCTGATATGGCTCAGTATTGATGATATTAATAGGCTCAATATTGATGATATCAATGGGTTCAATACTGAGGATATCCTCTCTCACTCTTTTGTATGCACATTAGAGGTATCCTTCTCACCCGCTTAAATGACAAATTGCTTCAGACCACAAGTCCATGTTCATATGACTTTGTGCCACAGATCACATGGCTCTTGAACTTCCTAGTGTGAGGAGGTGAAGAAATAAAGACAAGATACAGAAAGCTGGGATCAGATAGAGCCCACTCTCCTGATTGGGGGGAAAAGTACTGCTCAGCCAATGCATTGCATTTATTTATACATTTAAAAAGTTAGTGTCACATGACACCCCATTGTCTATCAATTTACATGCATGGCAACCTAAGGGCTTGGTGTTCTTTAGACTGGAGAGATTTGTTCGCATGGCTTTCCTTGGATGTTTTTTGTTCTTGGGACTAGCTTTGCTCCAGCCCCACATGTGGGATCAATCTCCAGCTTCAGTCACTCTCAACAACTGGTCACTGGAGACAAGCAAATTAAAACAACACTGAGATCCCATCTCACCCCAGAAAGAATGGTTACCAACGATAAATCAACCATTGACAAATGCTAGAAGGGCTGAGGGAAAAAAGGAATACTCCTTCACTGTTGGTAGGAATGTAGACTGGTGCAACCATTGTGGAAATCAGTGTAAAGATTCTTGAAAAAACTAGGATTAGGGGTCCCATTTGATCCAGCTTTTTCCATGCTAGCTATTTTTCCAGTAGAATTTAAAACATTATACTATAGCAATATATGTGCACCCATGGCTATAGCAGCACCATTTATAATAGTTAAATCTTGGAAACAACCCAAATGCCCATTAGCTGAGGAATGGATAAAAAAGATAAGGTATTTTAACACAAAGGAATACCACTTAGCTACAAAAAAGGATAAACTGCAGACTTTCATAGGTAAATGGATGCAACTTGAGACCATACTCATAAGTGAAACAAATCAGACATGCATGTGTAAACATTGTATTGTCTCCCTAGTATGAGAGGCTGAAAGAATAAAATCCAAAATGTACAGTATATATTGTGAAATGGGACAAAACTGACCAAAAGAAAAGAACAACTAGGATGGGGGAAAGGAGAAAAGAAGAAAAAATATATATATATATACACAAAATAGCTAAGATAATTATACTACTAATTTCTATTAATTCATTGAAAAGAAAGGTTTGTGCTAATATTGGTTGGAAAATAAATGCCTGTATCTTGGACTCTGAGTAACTAATTTTTTGTATTTTTGAGTCAGGGTCTTGCTATGAGTTTGGGCTTGAACTCACTTTGTAGCCCACACTTTGTAGTCTCAAACTCACAATGATCCTCCTGTCTCAGCCTTCCAAATGCTGGGATTATAGGTGTGTACCACCACACCCAGCTTGAGTAACTAATTTAAAAATAACAATATGCAATATAGTTATCATTGCTACTCTCTTACTTTGCTTTAAAATTTTGTTCTATTTTTTATTTAAAAATTTTAAAAACCTAGATGTGCTAATCTCAGAATCCAGATTTCCAGAAACCAGAAAGATTGCAGGATCAAAAGAAAAAGAGAAGAGTCACATAATCCCAGAATTACCTTCATTTTTCTTGGCCCTTTTCATTCACCCAACTGTGGTCTCCTTAATAAAGCATTCTTACATCAGCAGGAAGAATTTGGGTGATCAAAGAAAAACTATATCTTCTAGATATACTTCGCTTCTATGTGTTAACTTCTTAGGTGTCCAAGTATGTCCCACAAGCATTTCAAGGTCCCACCTTCACCCTAAACACCAAATTTGATGAGTTTTATGAGTCCTAAGAAACTAAATGATACAGATCCAGAGCCTGGAATCAGTCTGTAGCCAGTAACCCATTGGAAATTATAATCCCTACCTTCCCTAGACTTAGTCCATGAGCAATATTAGCTTCACTCAAGACTTGAGCAAATATCTTAAAGATAGGCCAATGGTCTTAAACATACATCAGAATCATCTTCAGAGCTCACTAAAACACAAATTGCTAGGGCCACCCCAACTTCCAATTCAGTCAAATTCACATTTCTAAAAGAGTCTCAGGTTATGGCAGTGATGATATCCTGAGTCTGTTCTTTTCCTTTCTCCTGTGTACTTGTACAGCCCAGAACCTGTTATAGACCCTGGACCCAGCTGTGTCCATGTGGCAGCACTTGAAGCTAATATATGACACATAATATGATACTGTGTGGACAATTTCATCAAACTAATGAGGCAATGTATTAAATTACTAGCACTTGGATTCTGTTTTGGAGGTGCCTCTCACCTTCTCTGGTGAAACAGGAGCCTAGTCACTTCCCTTGAGTTACTCAATGGTGCTCAGGGCTCACTGCTGTTTTTCTAAACTTTTCAGGAGCCACATGCCCCAACCCAGAACTTTGGACAGGCAACAAGAGATATAGGGAACCCAAGCAGAATGGGCCCTCTTTGATCTTAAGATGTAAACTCCTGGACTACCTGGAAAATGCCCTCACAGTCAGGTTTATATGAATCATTTCTGGTTGATGCCTTATGCTGCAAACTACTCCTGAGCTCCCAACAAGAACATAGCTAAAACTTCTACCTGCACTGGGATCATTGGAAAGATATCTGGCTCAATTTTCAATCAGCCAGAACAAGGATTAACTTACTTTATTGTTTTCTTATTTTAATCATGCTATTACTACGCAGACCCTAATGGCCAATGTCGTTCTTCACTCCCTGTGACTCGTGTTAATGAACTGTGTAAAAGAAAAAACTCTACAGTGGCCCTGAGAGAGCAAAATATTCAGGCTTTGACAGATGATGGGAAAATATATTCTAAGAATGTACATTTTCTAAAGAAATTCAAAAGTACAAGTAAAATCTGTTTATAATACACCATCACTTTAATTCTCTCCACAATGCAATATCACCAAGAAAATCCATCCCTGTGCAGAAGCCTCTCAGAATGACCCATCTACTCTAAACCACAGACCTCCCACTCTTTCCTTCCGCAGCTTCTACCACTGTTTCCCTTGGAAACCAAAGTAGCAGCTGTCTGCAAAAGCACCTCTCTTCCTCCTCACTTCTGAGACCCAAGGACTAGAAGCCTGTTTTCCTCCTTCCTGAAAACAAATGACACTGGGAAATGGTGCTCCCATGGCAGACAATATGAAAACTTCCACATGGGATCAGATACACTGTGCATTCCATCTAATATTTTTTTCGAGAGTAGTTTCTTTTTTTCCTCCTCATTTTATGTGATACACCATGAATTTCTTCTTTGCATTGCAATAATTAGTGTATACAAATCTCTATTAATTGTTAAGCTAAAGTATGATGTAGACTTCTGTTTGACATGCCCTGAAGAGCTCTAGTAAAGCCCAAAGTGAACTGTATTATGTAATTATTACTTAATGTGATTACAGCCCAATGAAAGTTTTAGCATCTATTAATGACTGAATAAATTATTGCTATAATATTTACAAAATATTTATTTATATTCATTCATTTTATATTTATCTTTGTAATTCTATCCTAATAAAGAACTTCTGCATCTTAATTTTTATTCATTTAATTTTAGTAGCAGTTTATGGATTATTATATTCTGTAATGAATTATAATATGTTTCTATGACTTTTTCCAGCTTTACAGAGATAAGGTAACAACTCTCATTTCTAATTAGCAAGTTTTCATAAATCATTATTTTATGAAATTTACAACTAATTCTTTTAATTATAATATTATACAGACTTAGCCAAGGTTCTAAATAAACTTTCCAGTTTACTTCTGTGTCTTTTGACATGTCTCCCTCTTGCTTGAAGTACTTAATGTTTCCATAAACTTATTAACTACAAAAGGAGAAACAGAAGTTTAACAGTGGCTAAACCTGTTAGGTAATGCTTTAACCAGTGGTCAAAGTCAGAATCAACAATGCTGGTGCCTTCTGATATTTTATCACTGAGAAGGGCATCTCACCACTTTGATGGCCTTTCTGCTAAAAAATGAATAACCTCAATATAATCATGAGGAGACTTCAGAAAAATCCAAGTTGGAGGATACGTTACAAAATAATCATTTAAAATATCAGTTATTAGTGCTTCATATCTCTGAGCACTTACACTCCTCTCTTGAGTGCATCCTATGTCTACATCTAGTAAACCCTTTTCATGTCTCTTTTATCTTTGACAAAGGGTTTAAACATGTTCACTGGAAGAAAGACAATCTCTTTAATAAATGGTGCTGAAAAAACTGGCTCTCTACATACTGAAGACTAAAACTAGACCCATGTCTCTCATCATGCACTAAAGTCAAAATGGATCAAAGATATAAATATTACAACAGAAACACTACATCTACTGCAAGAGAAAGTAGGTAGAAATCTTGAAGATATAGGTATAGGCAGACAATTCATGAACAAAACCCAAATTGCATGGGAACTACTACAAAGAATCAACAACTGGGATCTCATTAGAAAGCATTTGCACATCAAAAGAAATCACCAACAGAATGAAAAGATAGCCCACAGAGTGGGAAAATATTTTAGCCAACTGTCCCTTAAAGGACTTCTATGAAAAACATATAAAGAACTGAAAAAAATTCAGACCTCCTCCCAAATCCAAAAACCTAATCCAAAAATGGGCATCTGAGATGAATGTACATTTCTCAGACGAACAAATACAAATAGCAAATAAATACATGAAAAGATGTTCAACATCACTGGTCATTTGAGAAATACAAATTAAAACAACACTGAGATTCCATCTCACCCCAGAAAGAATGGCTACTATCAGTAAATCAACCAACAACAAATGCAAGAGGGCTGTGGGAAAGAAGGAATATTTTTCCATTTTTGGTGAGAGTGCAGACTAGTCCAACCACTGTGGAGATTCTTCAAAAAACTAGGATTAGGGATCCCATTCAGCTCAGATATTCCCCTTCTGGGTATTTTTCCAGAAAAACTAAAAAACATACCTCAGTGATATATGTATACCCATGTTTATAGCAGCACCATTTGGCCTAGTCAAGGTTTTTGTATCTTCTTGGTTAAATTTTGATAAGTCATATGTGCCTAGGAATTTATCCATTTCTTTTTGATTCTTCAACTTATGGGAATATAAGTTTCCAAAATAGTTCCCTATAATCTTATAGATTTTAGAAGTGTCCATTGTGATTTTGACCTTTTCATTTCTAATTGCATTGATACAGATCTCTTTCTTTCTTTTTTTTTTTTTGATAAGTTCAGCTAAAGGTTTATTGATCTTCCTTATTTCTTAAGGAGTCAATTCTTTGATTCATTGATCTTCTGTATTATTTTAGTCTCCATTTAACTAATTTCTTGTCTGGATTTTATCATTTGTTTTCTTTTATGAGTTTTGGATTTCAATTATTCATGTTTTTCTAAGGTTTTTAGATGCATCCTTGAGTTATTCATTTGGAAATGCTCTATACTACTAATGTAGGCACTCAGAGATAAACTTTTCTCTTAGAATTGTTTTTATTGTTTCCCATATTTTGTACTGTCATTATCACTGATTCTAGGAACTTTTTAATGTCTTCTGTGACCCACTGATAATTCAGGAATGTATTATTTAATCTCCATGTGCTATTATTTAGTTTCTTTGGCTGTTCACTTCCAGTTTTGTTCTGTCCAGCTTTCTCTGGCTAGCAACTTCAGGTGTCCCTGTGGTCAGGCAGGAAGTGGTAACCCCATGCCTGTAAACTGTTCTGATGGCTTTTCTCTGCCACTTCAGGCCCCAGAGCAAACTAAAACTGATGCTTTCGGACTTTTAGTCTGACACAAGATTTTCCAGAGGTCAGCAGGAAACAACCTACACAGGTGTTGATCTGGGTTGTATTCTCTAACCCCAGGGAGCCCACATTCCATTGTTCAGCTTCAGAGAGGTTCTCTTTCCAGCCTGAAAGTCCAGTGGCATTTAGGACTAAGCAGAAGATAGCCCTTCATTATGGAATTCACTTGTGTTTGGATGGCAGTGGGAGGGTTCTCACATGGGAAGAGAGCTCAGTGGTGTTTGGGAGTCATTGGATAAATGCTGGCTCTGGCACTGTTCAGTGTTTTTCTCCATCCCCAGTACACCAGTCACATCCACCTGTGATTCTATGTGATCTATGTGATCACCATTGTCTCATAGATCTCTCAGTGCCTTGGGTCCCTAACCAGGACTGAATTTCTTGTTCCTTTCTGTCCCTAGAGCTCATGGGTCCTAATACAGTCACTGCCCACTGAGTGATGCTCTTTTGCTTTCCTTAGTGCTCTGATCTAAGGAGTCCCTCTTTTGTGAATATCTCACTCACTGGGCTCTATCTCCACTGTGGTTTACATGTCTTCCCAAAGACTTATGTGCTAATAGGTGGAGCTTTGGGGAAGTGATTGGAGCATAGTTGTGTGGTACTTATCAGTGAATTAGTCCACTGGTGGGTCTATATCTAGGTGTGATACTGGGAAGCGAGACATTGTGGGTCATTGTGTGCATCACCTGGAAGCATATATCCTTTTTCTTTTTTAATTTTAAAAAGCAAAAAAAAAAAAAAGGATAGAAATGATACAGAATTTCAAAAAAGAAAAAAAAGTAGGAAATTAACACTAGTTAATATATTGCATATTGTTATCTCAGAACTAGTTGTTCAGGTTACAAACTCTAGACACAAAAGTGATCAATCGAACAATGACAGCACAAACTCTTTTTGATGAACTAAGAGAGATTAGTAGTGTAGTTACCTATCTAGCATGCATATGCATACATACATTTACATATGTTTACCAAAATACATATAATCTTTTCCTTTCTTTCTTTTTTCTTTTTCCCTGTCCCAGTAGTTCTGTCTTTTTGAGCACTTTCTTTCCCTTTCATTATTACAATATCTATTGTATACTTTGGATGTTATTACTCTTTCAGATTTTTATTTTTTATACTATGGGGACAATATGATATTTATAAATGTAAGTTTGATTTATTTCACTTATTAGTATGGTCTCTATTTGCATCCATTTACCTATAAAAGCCTCAAGATTATCCTTTTTTATACCTGAGTAATATTCCATTGTATAAAAATACCACATCTTTTTCATCCACTCATGATTGATGGGCATTTGGGTTGTGCCCAAGATTTAGCTATTTCAAATTGTACTACTATAAATATGGGTGCACGTATATCACTGTGTCATGACATTTTCAATTTTTCTGGGAAAATACTTACAAGGGAAATAGCTGGATTAACTGGGACTTCTAGCCCTAGTTTTTTGAGAAATCTCCACACTGATTTCCACAGTGGTTGCACCAGTCTACACTCCCACCAACAGTGGAGCAGTGTTCCTTTTTCCCCACAGCCCTACCAACATGTGGTATCAGTTGATTTCTTGATGGCAGCCATTCTTTCTGGAGTGAGATAGAATATCAATGTTGTTTTAATTTTGTTTTAATCTCAATGTTGTTCATTGAATGACCAGTGATTTTGAGCATGCCTTTATGTATTTATTTGCCATATGTATTTCTCCATCTGAAAAATGCATGTTCATTTCAGATGCCAATTTTTGGATTTGAATTTGGGGGACCTGATGTTTTTCAGTTCTTTATATGTTCTAGATATAAGTCCTTTGTCTGAGGGACAGCTGGCTAAAATTCTTTCCCATTCTTTCTGTTGGTATTCTTTTGAAGTACAAAAACTTTTTAATAAAAAGAGATCCCAATTGTTGATTCTGGGAAGTATTTACCATGCAGTTTGCGTTTTGTTCATGAACTCTTTGCCTACCCCTAGTTAGAAAAGGTATAATGCATATATTCTTCTTACTCCCTTGACCCCTCACTATTTCCTGCCTTCCATTCCATGAACTGCTTCCCTTCTGCCACCATCCCTCCCATCACCCTGCCTTGGAATCAGCTAACTATGGAATGAAACCCTCTGCAAACTGTAAGCCAAAATAAATCTCTCCTCTTTTAACTTGTGGGTGTCAGACATTTTGTTCCATCAATGAGAAGGTAACTAAGACAGTCTCCCAATGGGAGAAGTGTTAAGATAAGTAGGCACAAGGTAGTGGATTCAAGGCTGGGCACCTATCAAGTGCTATTGCACTTGACCTCTTACATCACAGAGATTTGAGTTTTTTTCCCAAGATGGTGTATTCACCTGATCTGAGCTGTGAGCCAAGCTGGGATTAAGAAATGGCCCTGCTTATTCTAAACAATCCTGTTACTAGATTTCATCTGATTGGCTTCTCCTTAAAGTTGCTTTCCTGTGGTTGGATTTTTGTTTGAAATTTGTATCCAAGTACTTGAAGACCTTGATGAATGTCTTCTAAACATTTAGCAAGTGACATTGTCTCTACCCCACCATGATGGTCACCTGTGTATTCAGTTCTTAACAAGATCTGCTCTCAGGAGAAACACTTTTAAACTGGGGTTTTATCAGAGCCTAAATAATCTAGAAATAAGGAACTCTCCAAGTCCCTATAGTCATGTTATTCCATCTACAGTGTGATAAGCAGAGGTAAAGAGGCACTTGTGAAGTTTACAAGCCAGAGACATAGGGTCACTAAAACAGTGAGACTTAATTATAGAACTATAGAGCACTTTCTTTTGCCTGAAACCTTTCACCATATGAAAGCCAAATTTACCAGAGTTCTTTCTACATAGTACTTCATATTTGACTTTCAATAACAAGTTATGTCATACTAAAAGACAAAATCTATTTTGTAAAGAAACAGTATAAACATTAGAGAAAGATGAAAATATTACAGAGATGTTGTAATTTTCAGACTGAACAATTATAAAACAATTGCAAAACATAGTAACTTAAAACAATCTGTTAAGAAGGCTGAAGGAAAAAGGAGACAACAGATGGATAATATAAGCAAAAATATGAAAATTCTAAGAAAATTTCAAAAACAAATACTAGAGACAAAAACACTATAATAGAAATGAAGAATGTTTTTGACAAGCTTATAAGCAGACTGGAAAAGGCTGACAAAAGAATCTCTAGGCCTGAGGACATCTCAATAGAAATTCTCAGACTGAAAAGTAATTACAAAAACTAGAAACAAAATAAAACAATATTCAAGAACTGAGGGACAACCACAAAAAGTATAACTGATACATAAAGATAAAACCATAAGAAGAAGAAGAGAGGAACAAAAGCAATATTTAAACAAATGACCGAGAATTTCTCCTGAGATTCATATCAGACACAAAAATACAAATCTAGGAATCTCAGAGGACATCAAGCAGGATAAACAAAAAATTAAAAACAAACACAAAAAAACCTACTTTTATGTGTATAATCTTGCATCTGCAGAAAATCAAAGATTAAAAAATCTGAATATATGGGCTGGGGATTTAGCGCAGTGGCTTAAGCACCTGCCTGTCAAGCACAAGGCTGTAAATTCAATCCCCAGTACAAAAAATAAATAAATAACTGAATATGGCCATTTTAGAAACATATTATCTATAGAGGAACAGAGGTAAGAATTATACCTGACTTCTCCTCAGAAACTACGCAAGCAAGAAGACAGTAAAATAAAATATTTAAAGTGTTCAGAGAGAAAAAATCCAGTCAACCTAGAGTTCTCTGATCATGAAGTTATCTTTCAAAAGTAAAGATGAAATTAAAGAAATCCTCAAAGCATTTAAGGGAATATATAGTCAATAGATCTGCCTTCTAAGAAATATGAAGTGAAGTTCTTCAGGGTGATAGAAAATATCATTTTTCAAAAAGTAGGAACTACATTACAAAACGAGAAGTGCACTAGAGAGAAAACAAGTGAGGGTAAAATAGAGACTTTTCTTATTCTTAATTGACAACAGATAATAGATTATTCAAAATAATAACAGCAAGAATGCATTTGGTGATTACGGTTTACAGATAACTCAAATCAGTGACAGCAATGATATAAGGAATGGTAGGGAGAAATTAGGAACATTCCATTATTTTAAAAGCCTGGCACTACCTGTAAAGTAGTAAAAAATTATGTAAAGGGGACTTGAGTTATTTTGTAAATGTATATTGCAAATTCTAGGAATACAAGTAGAAGTTCTTTCTTTTAAAAAAAGTATAGTTGACATGCTATGAGAGAAAATCAAATCATGTAAATAAAGACAAAGAATAGAGAAACAGAAAACAGTAATAAATACCATAGGTACTAATCCAACAAAAGCAATAATTATTTTCTTTTGTTTTTTGACACAAGGACTCATTATGTAGATCAGATTGGCCTTAAACTCACTATGTGGCTCAGGCTGGCCTCGGCCTCCCAAGTGCTTGGAATACAGGTATGTGCCACCATGCCTGGCCAGAAGATATGATTATTTAAACATCAACAGTATAAATATACCAATTAACAGACAAAAATTGTCAGAGTGGATCATAAAATAAAACCTAGTGATGTGTTATCTGTAAGGAACCAATTTCAAATGTGAATTTACATGTAGATTAAATGTAAAGAAATGGAGAAAGATATACCAAGTTAACAGCAATCAAAAGAAAACTGAAGCAGCACAAGTGGGAGAAGCAGTCAGCCCAGCTGCCACATGTACAATGGCTGCCATCAGGACTCTCCAGCAGGTAGCCAGTGTGAGGCAGAAGAACCAGCCAACCACACCTTGCAGATGCTATGAGTGTTTAAAGAAGCCTGCCTCGCACCCCACTGCCTCTTGGGGGACCTGGGTTAGGAGAAACCTGGTGGCTAACCCATCCCCCCACACTGTGGACAGATAGCCAATGTAGAAGTGCCTAGGAAGCCACAACCTTCCTGTCCAGAGGAACCCTGGAAACTGTAAGATAAAAGGAGCAAAAGGCAATCTCTGGTCTCCAGCCCAAACAGAACAAGTCCAGGAGACAAGGATGTGGAAGAAAGCAGAAGTCACACACCTGAAATTTCTGAGATGATGGCAACTGAAGTAAAGAAACTACTTCATGAGGCTATAAAAGAAATCAGATCAGAAAAAATATCAGAGGTAAAAGAAGAAATGACAAGCATTATAAAGGGTTACTGAGCATATCTAAAGAACACAGGTAGGAAAATGGAGACACATAGGAGAATGAGGAAAACTTTGAATGAACAATATACAGAAGAATTAGAATACATGAAACAGACTCAAAGAGATATCCAGAAAATTAAAAACTCTATTGAAAGCCGACAAAATTGCTTGAAATAAACTGAAGATAGACTTTCAGATCTTGAAGACAGGATAGAAGCTAGCAATTATGAAAGGAAAAATCTCTTAAAAATAACAAAGAAGCCAAGAAATAATGATTCTATGGTTGCAAGACAAAGCAAAGAAACATAATTTAAGAATGATTGGTGTCAATAAAAAATCAGGAGTCAACATACATGACATAAAGAAACTACAGAAGTAATAGTTGAGAACTTCCCAAGCATGGGAAAAGGACCTTACACACAGATAAGTAAGGCATATATAACTCTAACTAGACATAACTAAAATAAATCTACACCCAGACATATAATAACCAAGATCCCAGAAATTCAGCACAAGAACAGAATATTAAGTGCTGTCAGAGAAAACAAACAGATCATCTATAAAGGAAAACTCATCAAAATCACAGCAGACTTGTCAACACGAAGCACCAAATCAAGAGGAGCTTGAGTGAAGTATTTCAAATCCTGAAAGAAAACAACTTCCAACCTAGATTGATCTACCAGGCAAAACTATCTTTCAAAATTGATAGAAAAATAAGATATTTCTATGATAAAGAACAACCAAAGGAATTTGTGACCATGAAACCAACCCTACTGAGAGTGTTGAAGGATATTCTAGAGAGAAATAAAGATGACCATGGTTCCAGGAACAGCAGCAGAGGAGGATCGCCAAACAAGACAGGCAACTGAATGAAGGGGAAAAGTAGAGGGCCAACAGCAGGAGGATAGCAGGGCAGAGATAAACCAATGCATGCTGGTTGTAACCATTAATGTAGATGGCCTCAATTCAGCAATAAAAGGAAACACAAGGAGAATGGATCAAGAAATAAGATCCTTCAATGTACTGTAAACAAGAAACACATTTAACTCAAAAGGAAATTCATAGACAGAGCATATCTAAAGAAGACATATACAGAAAAATGGAGAAGCATAGGAGAATGAAGAAACCTTGAATGAACAATCGAAGGAGAAAAAACAATTGTTTCATGTGACAGGAGACCAGAAAAAAGTAAGAGTAACTTGCCATCAATCACAGAATGGGTAAGAAAAATATGGTATTTTCATATAGTGAAGTTACCCAGCTATCACATAGGATAATCTAGAAGCTCTTACAGTTAAATAGATGCAGCTGAAGATCATGTTCATGGGCAAAATGGTTTGAACTCATACGGGTGAGTATGAGCATAAAAAACAGAAGCATAAAAAGCACAAGTTAGTGTGATCCAAAAAGAACAATAGATATTATAAAAGTGATAAGGCAATAAACACCTAGGAGGGGAAGATGGTAATCACTGCTAATTTCTTATTGTTTTGTCTTGACAATCATTTTGAAGAAAACAAGACATTATAGTAACGATTGTTCATTTCCTATTATCTGGTTTTGAAGTCTGTAATGCTTTCATTTGTTTTGATTGATTTTAGTCTGTTCTCTATTATTTGATTTCATTATGTGTGAAAATATGGACAGCTATTTTTAAGAAAATAGACATTATGGTAGCCATTGTGGATTTCCTATTATCTTGGTTTTGAACTCCTGTATCACTTTCACTGTTTTGTTTTGATTGATTTTATTGTTTTATTTTGTTTGGTTTTATTCTCTTAAAAATAATATAAATGAATAAATAAAGAGAACTGGAATATTTATATTAATTTGAGACAAAGAAAATTTCAAATCATGAGTAATCAGAAATAAAGTGGACTATAGAGTGAACCATGTCCCCTGAAAATTCATATGTTGAAGTATTAACCTTCAGTGTGACTAAATTTGGATAAAGTTAAATGCTATCATACTTGAAAGACCTAATATAATGAGATTAGAATCATTACAAAAAGAAACTCCAAACATCCTCTCTCTCTCTCTTTCACCCCCATCTGTCTTTCTCTCTCTCCACATACAAAGAGATCATGTATACCTACAGCAAGATGAGCCAAGAAGAGAAGCCTCCCTAAAAACTTTACTCTGATACTGATATTGGGCTTATAGACTGAAGAACTGTAGGAAAATTAATGTCGTTTATGTAAAGTACCTAGTCTATGACATTTTTCTTGTGAAAGCTTGTGCAAAGATAGAGGGGTATTACACAAGGTGTGACTAAAAAGTTGAATGAGTATTTATATTTTTAAAATTTGTCACAATAAAACACATTGCCATTAATTCCCCTCAAAATATTCTGCCTTTCTTCAAAACGCTTATCCCATAGTTCTTGCCACCTTCTGATGCAGTTCTGGAAGGCTTTCATGAGTGTCTTTAAGATATGATAAAACATATGATGAATGTTGCTATTGAGTGCCATCAAATAGGAATACAGGTTCATAAAACTGTCACAGGGTATATTCATTCATCTTATTCCCTGAATCTGGCTCCATGTAACTTTTGGCTCTTCCCCAAACTCAAAATGACTATAAACTGTAAATGTTTTGAGCTGATTTAGGACATCGAGGCAGCTACAATAACATGACTAAAATCACTCATAAAAAAGACTTCCAGAACTACTTCAGAAACTGGCAAAAATGATAGAACAAGTGTGTTTGAGATGAGAGGGAGTAGTTTGAAGGTAACTTAGTGGCAATGTCTTTTACTGTAATAATTTTTATTTACATATCCATCATATTTTTATCATATTTTATATAATCAGAAAAGGATCAATGGACCAGGGATGTAGCTCAGTGGTGGTATAAGTGCCTGCCTGGCAAGCGTGAGATGAAAAGAAAAAAAGAAAGAAAAGAAAAGGAATGAAAAGAAGGGTCAATTCTCCAAGAAGACTTAACAATACTTACTGTTCATATGCGTAAAAATAAAGTATCAAAATAGAGCAACAAAAACACTGATCAAACTGCAAGGAGAAATAGATGAATCCACTATTAATCAGAGACTTCCATTAGAAATGTACAGATCAAGTTGACAAAAAATCAATAAGGATGCATGTGAATTCAACACCACCAATAATCAAATAGATACGATATATACCTATACACTACTTCATGGAACAATAGTTAAACACATTCTTCTCAAGCTCTGTGAACAAGATTTAGGGCATAAAATACATCTTAAATTTAAAAAAATAGATAACAGTCTGGAACTGCAGCCACTGGGCCCACCCTGCTAACAGGAGCATGGCAGAAGCCCGCCTCAGGTTTAAGCTGCCTGGGACTACCCCTGGTGGGCCCACCCTGCTACCGGGAACATCTCAGAAGGACACCTCTGGACTGAGCTGCCTGGGACTGCTGCCGCTGGGCCCGCCCTTCCCCTGGGAACATAGGGGAAGCCTGACTCAAGCCTAAGCTGAGCTGCAACTGCCACCACTGGGCCTGCCCTTCCACCGGTAACATAGGAACCTTGGACTACAGTGGATTGCTGTGCTGGCTGGATGACAGACTCAGGAACCCCTCACCCAAACAGAAGACCTCAGCAGGCTCCAGTCAGTGTGGTAAGTTTGCCACTAAAATAGATGTCTGCAGTGGGTAAATAGGAGAAGTGAAGCTCCCTCCAACTGTAAGACCTTGGAAAACCTGGCAAGAGAGTGGGTTATCCCCCCCACACACAAAGAACATCAGACAGGTTGAGGAGTGCACCAATAAGGCCCCCCCAACTTAGAGAAAATTAAAAGAGCTTATGAGACCCCCAGTGACACAGGAAGGCCTCAGCCAAAACACACTATAGACAGGGAGATCTGGTGACTTGGAACAACCTGAAGATATAATAACAGCAGGAACTAAAAGTTGCTCTATATCAATACTTTTAGGCTAGTTAGCCCAGAATGAATATAGGACTCACCCAATAGGCCCTGTAGGAGGAATTCAGGTGACTAGATCTCCTCTTCATTGTGGTACCCAGCAATTGGACAAACATCAACCACACAGTAGAACCCTAAAACTCACACTAAGGACTGTTGGGATAGAAAGACCAGATATTTACCCAAAAGGTGAAAATGACTAAACAAAAAGGCAAAATGCAATCTCTAACATCTAATCCATCAGGAGCAAGTATAGGTGACATTGAAGTAACGAACCTTAAAAGTCATACACCAGAAATCTCTGAGAAGAATAACAAATGAAGTAAAGAAACAAATCCATGAGGCTATAGAGGAACTCAAATTAGAAATAATATCTTACATAAAGACAGAAATAACCCTAATAAATCAGTTGCTCAACATAGCTAGAGAAGAAATAGATAAAAAAATACAGGAACATAGCAAATTGATTGAAACTTTGAATGAACAATGCAGAAAACAAGCAGAATCCATGAAAAAAATTCAGAGATACACAAGAAACAAAAAAATTGTAATGAAAGCTGGCAAAACCATTTAAATGAAGCTGAGGATAGGATTTAGGATTTGAGGACAGGATTGCAGATAGTGATCATGAAAAGGTAGAACTTATAAAAAAAACAAAGCAGCATGAAGTGACAACCCAGCAGCTTCAAGATGATGCCATGAGAAACAATGTAAGATTAATAGGCATCAGTGAGGAGGCAGGAGACAGCACAAAGACATAACTAAGCTGTTCACAGAAGTAATGGTAGAAAATTTCCCAAACATAGGGAAAAAATCTGATATGCAGATAAGTGAGGCATATAGAACCCCAAACAGTCAAAACCAACATAAATTTACCCCCAGACATATAATAATTAAGGTCTCAGACATACAGCATAAAAACAGAATACTAAAAGCTGTCAGAGAAAAGACACAACTCACTTATCAAGGAAAGCCCATTAGAATCACAGCAGATTTTTCAGCACAAACCCTCAAGTCAAGATAAGCCTGGAGTGAGGTGTTTCAACCCTTGAAAGAAAACAGCTTTCAACCCAGACTGTTTTACCCAGCAAAACTTTCATTCAAATTTAATGGAGAAACAAGATAGTGCCATGACAAAGAACAACTGAAGAAATTCACATCCACCAAGTGAACCCTAGAAAGAGTATTAAAAGACATACTAAATAGAGATTAAAAAAAAAACACACACACGCAATCCCCAGAACAACAACAGAAGGAAATCACCAGGTAGGACAAGCAATTAAACAAGGGGGAAAAGCAGAAAGCAAACAACTGGAACATAACATTGCAAAGTCAGGCCAATACATATCAGTGTTATCCATAAATGTACATGGCCTCAATTCACCTATCAAAAGAAATAAGCTAACAGAATGGATTAAGAACCATGATCCCACAATATGCTGTATACAAGAAATACATCTGATGCAAAAGGAAACTCATAGATTAAAAGTCAAAGTATGGAAAACAGTATTCCATGCAACAGGAACCCAGAAAAAAGCAGGGGTAACTGTTCTATTTGCAGACAACGTGAACTTCAAACCTAAAATGATTAAAAGAGATAAAGAAGGTCACTATATGCTTGTTAGAGCAAAAATTCAAGAGGAAGAAATAACAATTATAAATATATATGTACCAAATATAGGAGCACCCAACTATATAAGACAGGTACTAATGGACCTGAAAAACCAAATACACAAGAACACAATTATAACAGGGGACTTTAATACCCCATTGTCACAAAGAGATAGATCAACTGGACAAAAAGTCAACAAAGAAATAATAGAACTGAATCATACCTGTGAGCAATTGGACTTAGTAGATGTTTACAGAGTATTCCAACCAACCACATTAGAACACACATTCTTCTCAGCTGCACATGGGTCATTCTCCCAAATAGACCATATATTATCCTATAAAACATTCTTAAGTAACTGCAAAGGTACTGAAATTATCCCATGCATACCATCTGACCACAGTGCACTGAAATTGGAAATTAATGGCAAAAGAAATTGCAAAACCTGCATAAATACATGGAAATTAAATAACAACCAGTGGTCTACAGAGGAAATTAAAGAAGAAATAAAGCAATACCTACAATTCAATAAAAATGTGGAAACAAAATACTGTAAGCTGTGGGATGAAATGAAATCAGTCCTAAGAGGGAAATATATAGCAATAAAGAGTCATATCAAGAAAACAGAACTAACACAAATAAACAACCTAATGCTTCATTTCAAGCTTCTAGAAAAAGAAGAGCAAGTTAAACCCAAAGCTCATAGAAGAGAGGCAATAATAAAGATTAGAGCAGAAATCAATGCAATTGAAACTAAAAAAATTATACAAAGAATCATTGAATCAAAAAAACTGGTTTTTTGAGAGAATAAACAAAGTTGACAAACCTCTAGCTAACCTCATAAAGAAAAAGAAAGAAAAAAAAAAACAAATTCACGCAATAAGGACTAAAAAGGGGAAAATTACTGCAGATCCCATGGAAATTCAAATGATCATGAACACCTACTTTGAAAATCTCTTCTCACATAGGATGGAAAACACAGAGGAAATGGACATATTTCTAGAAACATATGAACTACCAAAGCTTAACCAAGAAGATATAGAAATTTTGAGCTAATATCAGCTATTGAGATTGAAAATGTAATTTAAAACTTACCAACAAAGAAAAGCCCAGGTCCTGATGGATTCACTGCAGAATTCTACAGGAAATTTAGAGAAGATTTGATGCCAATACTCCTTAAACTCTTCAACAAAATTGAAAAGGAAGCAGTCCTCCCTAAATCATTCCTGGAGGCAAGTATAACTCTCATATCAAAACCAGAGAGGGATCCAACCAAAAGGAGAACTATAGACCAATCTCACTAATGAAAATTGATGCAAAGATTCTCAATAAAATAATGGCAAATAGAATGCAGTAAATCATCAAGAAGATTATACATCACGACCAAGTGGGATTCATTCCAGGAATACAGGAATGGTTTAACATACACAAATCAGTAAGTGTAATAGACCACATCAACAGAACCAAAAACAAAAACCACATGGTCATCTCAATAGATGCAGAAAAAGCTTTCAACAAAGTCCAACACATGTTCATGATAAAAACCCTTCAGAAGCTCGGAATACATGGTGTCTACCTCAATTTTATAAAGGCCATCTATGACAAACCAACAGCTAACACTATACTAAACAGACAAAAACTGAAAACTTTCACTTTAAAATCAGGAACAAGACAAGGATGTCCACTCTCACCACTCCTATTCAATATAGTGCTGGAAACACTAGCCAGGGCAAACAGACAAGAGAGAGAAATAAAAGGAAAAAAGATAGGAAACGAAGAAGTTAAATTATCGCTATTTGCAGATGACATGATATTCTATATAGAAGACCCAAAACACTCCGTTAAAAGACTGTTAGAGGTAATAAACAAAGTCAGCAGTGTAGCTGGATACAAAGTCCATGCTCAAAAGTCAATAGCATTCCTGTACACAAACAAAAACTCACTGAGAGAGAAATTATGGAAATATCATCCTTCACAATAGCATAAAAAAAATGAAATACTTGGGAATCAACCTAACCAAGAATGTAAAAGACCTATATGCTGAAAATTATACTACTCTAAAAAAAGAGACTGAAGAGGATATTAGAAAATGGAAGGATATTCCTTGCTCTTGGCTAGGAAGAACCAACATTGTGAAAATGGCCATACTTCCAAAACTGTTGTACAGATTTAACGCAATCCCAATCAAAATACCATTGACATACCTCACAGATTTAGAGAAAAAAATTCATTTGGAAACAGAAGAAACCTAGAATAGCAAAGGCAATTCTGGGCAACAAAGGCAAGACAAGACAGGAGGCATCTCAATCCCTAACTTGAAACTATACTACAAAGCCACAGTGATAAAATCAGCCTGCTACTGGCAAAGAAATAGATCTGAGGATCAATGGAACAGATTAGAAGATGCAAGCACAACTACGAAGACACTCAGCCACCTGATATTTGACAAAGGGGCTAAACATGTTCACTGGAAGGATAGCCTCTTTAATAAATGGTGTTGGAAAAATTGGCTTTCCATATGCTGAAGACTGAGAATAGACCCATGCCTATCACCGTATACTAAACTAAAATCAAAATGGATCAAGTATCTAAATATTTAACAGAAACACTAAATCTACTGGAAGACAAAGTAGGTTAAAAATCTAGGAGACATAGGGGTAGGGAGAGAATTCAAGAATAAAACTCAAACCACACGGGAAATACTTGAAAGAATCAACAACAGGGATCTCATATTACTAAAAAATTTTTGTACTTCAAAAGAAGTCACCAACAAAGTGGAAAGAAATTCCACAGAAGGGTAAATAATTTTAGCAAACAATCCCTCAGACAAAGGACTTATATCCAGAACATATAAAAAACTGAAAAACATCAAGCCCCCCAAATTCAAAGGCCCTCTCCAAAAATGGGCATCAGAGATGAACACACAGTTCTCAGATGAAGATATACAAATGGCAAATAAATATATGAAGAAATATTCACCATCACTGGTCGTTCAAGAAATGTAAATTAAAACAGCATTGAGATTTCATCTCACCCTGGAAAGAATGGCTGTCATCAAGAAAACAACTGATAACAAATGTTGGCAAGGTTGCGGGGGAAAAAGGAACACTGCTCCACTGTTGGTGGGAATGCAGACTGGATCAGTATGGAGATTCCTCAAAAAACTAGGATTGGAAGTTCCATTCCACCCAGCTATTCCCCTCCTGGGTATTTTCCCAGAAAACCTGAAAAGGTCATATCACAGTGATATATGTGCCCCATGTTCACAGCAGCACAATTTGTGATAACTAAATCTTGGAGACAACCAAAATGCCCATCAACTGCAGAGTGCATGAAAAAAATGTGATATTTTTATGCAATGGAATATTACTCAGCTATAAAAAAAGGATGATCTTGAGGCTTTTATAGGTAAATGGAGACAACTTGAGAATATCCTGATTAGTTAAATAAACAAAACTCACATTAGTAAATATCACATTTTCTCTCTAGTGTAAAAAATAATAAGAATGGACTGAATAATGGTACCCAAAAAATATAATAGATATAAAAGTCTAATACATATTAGATATTATAAAAGTGAAAGGGAAAGAAAGTGCTCTAAAGGATATAATGGTATATATAGTGTGTAAAATAGATGACCATATTACTAAGCTCTTTTTAGATCATTGAACAGAAGAGTTTGTACTGTCTATGTTTGAGTGTCTAGCCACTTTTTATGCTTTGACTTTGTCACTTTAACAACTATTGTTAACAATATGTAATGTATCGCCTAGTGATTTTATGATGTTAATTTTTTTGAACTCTGTATTCTACTTTTTCTTCTTGTTTTTTCTATTTTGTCTTTTAAATTTTCTTTTCTTTCTCTCTTATAATAAAAATAAATAAAAGAATAGATATCATATAGTATATCTTCTCAAACAAGAATAGAATTAAATAAGAAAATAATAACAGGGAAATAGTAGCAGAATTTCAAAATACTTGGCAATTAAATTACATATTTCTAGAAAACACATAGGTCAAAGGAGAACAATCAAGAAATATGTTTAAACATTTGGGACAAAGTAAAAAGAATATACAGCTTAGCACAATTTGTAAGATGCAATGAAAGTAATATTTAGAAGGTTGATAGATTTTACCAGCCTGGGGCTCAGCTGTCTCTAACATGACATCCACCCAACTGGGCACTGGCACTGAGAAACAATTTATTTCTCCAAAAGTGACTTCTGTGTTGTTCTTCAGTTCCAGAAAAAAAAAAAAAAAAACTCCAGCTCCCTTTTTGTGCTTACACTGAGACCTCGCCAATCCACAATGGTCCAAGCATCCCACCCCAGCCCATCTCCATAAAAATCATTCCCCAGTTCCTCTTTCTGAGGGATCTTGCACTCTTTGGCAGCCCTCCTGTGCCTGCAATAAAGATAAAGACCTGTCTCTCTCTCTTTCTTTCTCTCTCTCTCTCTCTCTCTCTCTCTCTCTCTCTCTCTCTCAGTTGTGCTGAAAAAGCCTAACAAAGGTAATTTATAGCACTGAATGTATACAATACAAAAGAAGATTTTAAATTAATTATCTAATCTTGTACCTTGCCAAATTAGAAAAGAAACAAAATTAAACCCAAAGTGACCAAAAGAAAAGAAATAATAAAACTTAGAGTCTCAAAAATAACACTGAAAAGAGGAAATCGACAGAGAATATGAGGATAACAAATGAATATTATGGACAATTCTGTACCCACAGACTTGATAACCTACATGAAATAAACCGATTTCACAAAAGACATCAGACAATTCTGGTGGGTTGAAACCCACCAGAATTTATACAAAAGGAAATAGGCAATTGAAGTAGTTCTATAACTATTAAAGAAATTAGGTAATATTTAATGAAACCTTATAAAACAAAAAGCACCAGACCCAGGTGAGTTTACTAGTGAATTTTTCCAAATTTTTAATGAAGAAATTACATTACCACTGTATAAACTCTTCCAGAAAATAAAATAGGGAATATTTCCTAATTCATTTATGAAGTCACCCTTTATCCTAATACCAAATCCAGACAGATTTTTTTCAAAGCTTTATAAACCAATATCTCTCAGATACAAAAATCCTCAAAAAAATAGCAAATTGAATCCAATAATGTATAAAAAAGATTATAAATTTCAACCAGTGCTGGTTCAACATTCAATAGGAAAAATTGGACAGACAATAAAAAAGGTCAGTGCCAGGGGCTCAAGAAGAGGCAGAGCCCAGAGGAGTTGGGGAGGTATGAAAATACTGTATACGTCATTATACACTTGTCAAAATATATGGAGCATAAAATACCAAGAGCGAACTCTAGTCAAAACCATACACTTTGGGTGATGATGTTGTAGCAGTGTGTTTCATCAGTTGTAAGAATATAAATGCACTGCTCTGGTGTAAGACATTGACCACGGGGTAACTGTGTATGGAGAGGAAGACAAGAGAGAAATAGGAACTCGGTATTCGCAGCTCCACTTTGCTGTGAACCTAAGTCTGCTTTTAAAAAAATAAAGTCAACTAAAAGAAAGAGGGGGACATTGCTGAACAGAGACTATTACAAAGCATCTCTGGAAGCTGGTAAGAACGCACATAGCTAGAAAGGATCCTACATAATGGGCTGTTAAGCTGTTGTCAGTAACGGAACTCTGCAGCACCAGCTGTGGTTTCAGAATTCGCCCTCCGAGCAGCTGCTTGCAGAATCCGAGGTGAGCGCCCGGCCCCTCGAGGCGCAGGCTGCAGCCCTCCGGGAGGCGTCCACGGCGGCCCGCTCTGGCTGCCTGGCTTTGTGCGCTCAGGCTCTGCCCCAAGCGCCGTGGGAGCCCAGCCGGCAGGTCGGATGCTGGGCACAGGGCTGAAGTGAAAACGCGAGGAAAGGAACAGCGGGAGAGGAGGAACAGGGAGGATCTAAATCTGGTCTGGCTTCAGAAATTACGACTTTGAAAGACAGAAAAGCCATATGTAAACCTCGAGGAACTATCAAAAGCTCCTGCCTTGAATGTGCATTTGTAGCCCATCAACCTAAGATTATATTTTGGCTCAGCTGAGGAGAAATAAATGTCCAAAAGGTAAAATTGGGGGGAAAAAAAGCTCCATGAAAATGCGTGTGTGTGTGTGTGTGTGTGTCTGTGTGTGTCTGTGTATGTGTCTGTGTGTGTGTGTGTGTGTGTGTGTCTGTGTGTGTCTGTGTGTGTGTCTGTGTGTGTGGTGTGTACACATGCATATGTTCAAACATTCCCCTCTCCCCATGAAAATATTAAAACTTTCATCGTGATTCTTAATGCTTGATTACCACACATTTCCCCAAATCTTAAAGATCTCAGACCTACTAGAAACAGCTATTAGTAACTCCTTTTTACATCCTTCATTTTTTCCTCCAGTAACTAGCACACAGTCAGCAAATAGTGCAGTAGCAAAATCGTTTCTTAGCTACTTGCAAATTGTCTGCCATGCTTGGATGTCAGCTATCACTTCTGACTGAAGACCAACTCACATTTCCTCACAGGATAAGATGTCAGTGGTGCACAAATGCAGAGGAAACATTGTGACATCCAGAAAGGCACCCTCACTAAAACAACCAGGGCCAGCTGAAGGACATGATCCCCCAAGACAGCCTACACTCATAATTACCAATATTGTTACAGCTATCTCCCCTTCTACTTGACTTTTACATCTGAAGTCTAACTTAAAGCAATTATGAAAAAATCACACACTTCAATGTGATTTCCTATTCTTACTGCAAAGTAAATTCAGATTAAAGAAAATCCTGAGTGAAAATCTGCTTTCTCTCATTCTCTCCTTTGGACATCTACCCCTCACCCCACCACGTGTCACCAAACCTCCCAAGCCCAAATGTTCTACCATTCTGTTTTTGTAACTACATATATTTGACATCTCTGTTATCTTTTGACCTTAAAATTTCCCCACTCTCTCTACACCTGCTCAACTAGCCAATCCCAGATGACCTTCAATTTTCCCAGAGTATTTATCAGATTCTTTCTTTCTCTCAGCCCTGGAATGGCCTGGATAACTCAACACAAAGTGCTGACATTTATTATTTCTGTTAGTTTATGCTATTACTTACCCTGACAATAACAACACTTCTATTTTATTCAAAAACAAAATTTTAAGTCATTGTTATGCACCTCCATTAACACAGCTCTGTTGCATAACTGTTACTTTTGTTTTTACAAAACAGGATGCACAAAAAATTCTAAGTGGCTGGTACTGCTGGAGAGGTATACAGATTCTACTGAGGACTCTTCCACAAGTCTCTTTAGGTCTTACCTACATGCTGATGAAGAATGGAGGATCTAAATGGACCCTTGAAGTGCTTGCCACATGATAATCCTCCAATGCTGACACATTTAGAGAGATCACAGGCCCTAGGGAAGGAGCACAACCAGAAAGACCATTTGACTTTGACTTGGGAGAGGCCTCCTATGCTTTGGCAAGCCCTCTTCTATTTTTACCTGTGGGTCACAAGTGAAGGGTTAAAGCTCTTTCACTGTTTCTTAAAACATGAAGGAAATGGTACATCCTTCTCAGTAAACCATCATTGACTATATAGTACATATGCCTTTGGCTGAAATTATCTCAATTCCATGATGTAACAGGTCCATTTCTTCTGATTAAAGCCTCTGCTTTGCAGTTATGTAGACTTCTATTTAATAAAAATTAGTTAACATATTAAGCATATATAGTAAATATAGTGTAACAGGAAACAATCTATAAGAAAAAAATTCTGAGTCCTTGGTTGTATCAACAGATGGGTTCACTAGTCTTGGTCACTACTGGTCATTTCATTTGCTGAAACTCATCAATATCAATTTCATAACCTGCGCATCCATCCCAGATCCTTCTGCAAATGTTATGACCATGAAATGTATGAGAAGCCAAGGTATATTAGTCACTTTCCCATTACTGGGACAAAATATCTGACACTTGTAATTTAAAGGAGGTTTATTTTGGTTCACCATTTCAGAGTGTTCATTACGTGGTTGTCTGGCTCCAAGGTAGAAAGGGCATGGCAGAAGAAAGTTGTTCAACATATGGCAGCCAGGAAACAGAGAAGGGAGGACCTAAGAACAAGAAGATATCCTACCAAATCATGCCCCCAGTAACTCCCCTCTTTCAAGCAGGCCCTAACTCCTAACTGCACATCTAGCTATGAACTCATTGATGAGTATAATACCTCTATGATCTATCTAATCAGCATCCAAAAGCCTCACCTCTGAACACGTGAGAATTTGGGGGCATTTTAGATCTATATCACAACATGGGGCAAAGTGCTTTTTCTCACTAGACAGCCAGGAAAGCTTTTCTGAGCTGAGATGTGGTGAGACTGAAACTGAATTTTAAGAAAAAAATTAGTTTGAGAAGATGTAAGGGATGGGGGAAAATGGAGATAAAGGTTGGGAAGCTGGGAAGTGAACAAAGTGAAAATAATGAAAAGGAACAATTTCACTCCCTGAAAATGGTGTGTCACATTCCAAAGGATCCCTAGCGTATGGATGGAAGTTCATTCAAACTAACTGAAATATGGAGGAAATTGTGAATGATTTAATAGCGCAAATGTTCTACCATTTTGTTTTTGTAATTACATATATTTCACATTTCTGTTATCTTTTGACCTTAAAATTTCCCTACTCTCTCTACATCTGCTCAACTAGCCAATCCTAGATGACCCTCAATTTTCCCAAAGTATTTGAATTTTTGTTAAATTCAAAGGAAAGCATCTCTAAAGGCTTTCAGTCTGTTTCTGAGGCCTGAACTAAGACTGAAAGGAAGTTAATGGTATCCTGTTTAAAAAGAAATACAATTTTTCACTAGAAAGAACAGGCACCATTCTCTTGGGGGAATGCTAAGAATTGCTCCTTTAAAAAAGTTATTTTACAACCTTGTCCCTCAATCTAAGTTCTCACTGCATATTTCTTTGATGAGCTAAAACAATGGTGATCCCTGTTGAAATGCAAAATATCATCTTTTCAATCCAAATTTAATATCACAAAATTAATTTATTCCATTAACAAAAATTCACTCACTAATGAGACCCTGCAGGATGATTGGATTTCACCAAGAGCCTGGAGGAGAAAATGATCTAGAACTCAGAATAAAAGAGTGGTCAAGAGCAGGGGCACCAAGGAATGAGTGCAGAAGCCACATAAAGAAATGAAGCAGCTGTAGAAAGAGTAGCCAAGAGCTTACGGGTTTCATTTACCAATCTCAGTATTGTGCTAAAAACCAGCCCTGCCACAATATGTCTAATGAAACCTACATCTGCTGCCCACTCTGGACTGCCTCAGTTCTCACTGACACCTACTTAGCTGAGAGCACTTTCCATGCATTCCCCTGTAAGGAGCCACTGTTCACTTATTTTTTTTTTCCCCTAGGAAAAGGAGAGAGAGAGGTGGGGAGAGAGAGAATCATTTAAATTCCTATGGTTTCAGATGGTCTCAAGGGCACATACAGCCCAGAGTTGCCAGTAAAACTTCAAAATCCAAGTGCCTCTTCACTTATGAGAATAGTGTGGCAGGCTGAGCTACACTGGTAAACAGCTAGTCCCCTTTGTCCTGAAGAGGAAAGAAGCAAGTGTTTAGGGAAAAAAGAGCCAACTCAGCCAGAAAGGCAGCCATCAGGCAATAGACTCACCAACTCATTGGACATGACAGCACACACCCTCAGGTCTTTCCCAGGAACCCGGGGCTCCCTCAGGAACAGCCATCCCCAAGAGGCAGCTCTTTAATTGGCTCTCCCAGTTGCTGCTGAGTACATGCCTTGCATTTAGGGCAGAAACTACTGCTTCATGGGCATGTCAACACACCAGCTAACTAATGAGTCACGGTCACTCACACACACTCACTAATGCTGCCATGGCTAATGAAGCCACCCACGTGTGCTGCCAAGCTGGGAGGGGAGAGACAAGCTTGGGCTTTGCAGTTCCTTGGCCCTTCAGCAGAACTAAAAGAGGACAATGACCCAGTAATTCTGAGGGATTACATCTTGTTTTTAGGACAGTTACCAGGCAGACAGTATTCCCAAGTGAAATATCAGCACCTTTGTATCAACTGTGAATCAATAACAGCCTCCTTGCATGGGGGTCAGGACAATAGCCCCTCATTTATACAGAGACTGGTGTTCAGAAGCTTTCACTCTTAGGTTTACTTTGATCCACTCTTCAAGAGAAACATTATCTGCTTGTATTTGCCCATCAGATAGAGATTAATTAATTGAGATTCACTTCAATAGAAAAACATCAGGCAGGCACAGCCCTGTGGAAAAAGAATCTTAGACTTAAGTTATAGGGGCAAGTTGCTTTTCCTGGGTTTTTCTATGTAGGTTACCATGGCATTTTCTCTAAATATAGTTCATATTTTAAATATACAAAAACTCCATAGAAACTATTTAGACAATGTCTGGAAAGAACCACCCACAAATAACGTACATGTATTTTATAGCTGGTTACACTGGCTCCCTAAAACACTGGTTCATTTGGTCTTTTACTAAGTCACAAGCTCATTATTTCTCTGATATTTTATTCGGGGGAGCTAGTAACAACAATTCCTATCATACCAGATCTAGGGTCTCAGGTGGTAGGAGAGTGACGAGTGTCCCTTGCCCTTTGTCTCCCTTTGGATGGCGGCAAGGGTGAGAGGACTGGAAATATCCCTCAACTTGAGATACCCACCTTGTGCCCCATGTGTAACTATGACTAAATTAATTTCTTTTTTTAAGAGAATAAAACCAAACAAAACAAAATAAACTAGAGCAAATCAAAACAAAACTATAAAAGTGATACTGGACTTCAAGACAAGGTAATAGGAAATCAAAAATTGCCTCTGGGTATCTTCAAAATAGTTGCCCATACCATCAGACATCATAAAATAAAACAAAACCAAATGGAATAAAACCAATCAAAAGAAAATAATGAAAGCAATATAGGACTTCAAAGCAAGATAATAGGACATCAACAATGGCTATCATATTTTATAATCTTTAAAATACCTGCCCATGCCATCATAAATTAATTTCACTTACTTTAATGTGATTTATTTCATTGCATTTCCTAGAACTTGATCCTTTTTTAAAATAAAACATCAGGGCTGGGGATTTAGCTCAGCATCATAAGCAGCTGACTGGCAATTGCAAGGTCATGAGTTCTATCCCTGGTACACCCCCCCAAAAAAAAAGCTCAAAATAAAACATCCTAGGAGTGTTTACTAGGGAAGGAGTTTCATGAATGGATTTATTATTTTGTGGGATGAACTTCAGGCAAAAAGAGAGGACTTGATCTAGAGGCTGGGAAAGAGATGGATGCTAAAACTAGAGAGAAGGATTTGGAATGAGTATGTGGGAAAATCAAGGACATATTTTGCCTACTTCACAATTTTCCAGGAATCCTTGGCCTTCCCTTTCCTTCCTTATGCAAAGTCCAATCTGCTTCAATGGGTTTGAGGATGGAAAAAATACGTATACTTTATGAGCCAAAGAAAGTGTATTCAATTCTCTAACAGGGGTATTGCCTAAAACCCTGCTTAGGCTGAAATCTTGGTCAAAAACTCAAAGGATTTCCAATTTCATTTGTGACTTTTTTCCTAATGGCAGGGACACTGCTACAAAATCTGCTCACACACAGCCAAGCACAGTGACACAAAGGACTTTGATGGCTGGAGTTTCCTTGGAGAGCTTTTCTCCCTTTCCCACCTCCACAGATGCAGAAAGATAGTTATCTGCCTTGACTTCTAAATTCCCACAACACACCAGTATGTAATCTCCAATTTGCTGCAGGATTTGATATGCACTTGAACTGCTCTGGATTTTCAGAGCTAGAGGATAGAAGTGGAAAGAACACCGTTACATAAATCTAGGCAACGTTCCTCTTTTGCCTTGCCCTGAAAAACCAAGCAACTCTGATGCATTACCAAGGAAATTCAACTCCAAAAATCTCTTAGTGAAGGCTTATCTCAGGGCATACTCTAGAAAACATCACTCACTCATATTATTTTTGAGTTAATATTTTTCTTTAAACAGGCTCATTTAATCTTTTTAAATAATAATAAAACAAAGATTCAAACCTTTTTTTTTCTTGACATGATGAAAAGGTTGAAATACAACTAACTGAAAAGTAAATAACTCCTTCATGATGTGATTTGGTGATACTTAAATCCTTACATCTTGAGCACTTAAAAACACCCGGTAGAATGACCTCACACATGGGGCTGAGGTGCTCCAGGAAAATCCCAAAAGCCTGCTCTACATCTCCACACACATATACATACCCCTTTCACATGCCATTCACCATGAGGGAGTTTTGATCCATCAAGTACTCAAACCTGGGTCATAGAAGTCAGCAGAGGCTGGAACTTCGAGTTGTTAAATCAAAGCAGGTAAGTGTATGCATGAAATGATCCTCTTCCTAGAAGTCTTTCCAGCCCTGCCCTTCCTCACTTCTCTCCTACCCAATTGCATGGTCAGACAGGCCAGAAGTTGTCTTCCACTCATCGGGTCCCCTGGATCCCATACTTATTCCTCACCCTCACAAATAAAACCAGGGGGGCAGAGGAAGCATGCAGAAGACAGCTGAGGACAGTTAAGGTGATTAATTTCATTTATTTGACCATCTTTAGAAAGAAAACCTTCAACCTTCAAGAAATTCCTGATCTCCTTTTTGGCTTTTCTCTAACCCAGAGCTTCAGGATCCTCTAGCTAGGAGAAAGGAACCAAGAGGACCATCACCTTCGCCATAACTTCACCTCGTCTAAGTGAGGGTAAAGGAGTCTGACAGTCCAGAAATAGTTCTGCTCAAGCAGCAACAAGTTCTGATTAATCACAGTTTTCCTCTGACACAATCAACCTAAACTCATTAGCAAGTGACAATACTTTGTGCCCCAAACCCTATTTTTTTATTATCTTCCTCATCTAATTAAGTTTCATTAAGTTGGAAAGAAGGGAAATTTTGAATAATACCAACTAGAATAATTGTTCCCTAGAAAATTGTATTAATTGTACAAGTCAATTGTGACTGAACAAAAATAATGAAAAATTATTACTTCCCATAAAGTATATCAATTTGAAGCAGCATTTATCGCTTTTAAATTTTTATATTAAAATTCTATTTTGAAGGCCCTTAAAAACTTTACATCATATTAACAATTACCACTTATCAGCACTTATTATGTGCTTGGTACTGAGCTAGTGTTTTAATGTGTACTACATCACTTAACCTTTGCAGCATCCCTAAAATGTAATTAAGTTCACTCCGCCTTGTGTACTAAGTAACCAAGATTAAGAGAGTATAGTTATATACATGCCCAAGAGAACACAGTATATTAACTTCAAAATCAGGATACCAAAGCCAGTTCCTTAAACACTTCAATAATATCACTCTAAATCCTAAACTACACCCCCCCATAAAGATAAGTCATGGAAAGTAGAAAATGGGTGAGCTTAAATAACTGTCTGTCTAGAGCCGAGAATACATTTTCCTAAAAGGGAGGCCTTATTTTGAGGTTTTACCAACCCAGTAAAGGATTTGAGGGCAGGCTTTTAGTAGAATTCTAATCTTTTTCTATTTGAGTCTCTTACTTTTATTTAAAGGGCCTTCATTAATGGAAGGAAGTGGCTTGGAAAAGGGCAGAAACACTTAACTGTCATGATTTTTTAAGCAACATTGTAACAACCTGGGTGATGATGCATCATAAGAGTCCAACTGGAAATTTTCCCATTGGCTGTTGACTAAGATAAGCCTAAAGTTTCCCTCAGCTGAACTAAACTTTAGACAGCTTTCTTTCTGACTTCCCTTTCTTAGAGCATTTACTCTGGAAAACTCTGACTATAATTCTTTCTTTGATCTTTTAAAATGTAAAATCTTTGTCTCTTTCACCTTTTGTATCCCAGAAATGTTCCCTCCAAAGATCTGAAATCTTTCCTTTGAAATGTAATCATCAGAGGCTGGGGTATAGCTTTGTAGTAGAGAGCTCTGTGTTTGATACCCAGCACAATAAAAGATAATCAACAAGAAAGAGAGGCCCCTACCCCTTAGACTTCGTGGCAGGGAGGAGACCTAACTTGAATAACCACTAATTACCAAACACTAAAGATCTAATCATGTGGACCAACCTACTGGTACCCCTAGTATCTTCCCACTAGCTTATTCCACACTTAAAAATGCTTTCCCTTGTGTTAGTGGAGTTTAACCTTTCTATTCTATCCTATTGCATAGACATGAATAGCCTCCCACCTCCCCTGTCTTATTCTATCCTGTGAAACTTTTTTATGATGCTTTTGATTTACTATAACCTATGTCAACCCATCCTCCCTCTATCAGCACTGAACTGTTGTTTGCAGTGGCTCATGAACCAAAGATTCTCTTACTAGGTAATGAGGTAGAAATGAGTGCTGGGGGGTACAAGTACTGAACCTTGCTGACCTGTGTCTTCTACTCCTCTGTGATCAGCTCACAAGAAGGTTGCAGGAAAATCGTTCCAACATAGGCTAAAACAGTACATTCAGTCCTGCTCAGACCTCCACCCTCACTTTTTCCATAATCACCAAGGCTATTTCTCACTCACTGGAGATTAACTCAGGTATATATGTGAAATTTTTTAGAGAAAAAAATGCCCAGCACTGAACTTTAACAGAACATATCTGGAAATATTTGACCTTCACTATCTTTATGACTTTAAAGAATAGATAATAATCAATTTACTGAAATGACATATTATATTTCACAAAATTTCTATTCAACCTGCATTTTACTCTAGAGAACTGTGATTACAGTTCTTTCTCTTATTCTTTAAGAATGACAATCTTCTCCATCTCTTGTACCTTCTATAGAACCCAGTTTATGTTATTCCACCCCATCGAGCTTTCCCAATTCTCATCTGAACAGTTGTGATATTGCCTGAATTTGATTCATTTGAATTTTGACAAATAAAAAGTTAAAAGGAAAAGGCTTTACAGGATTTTGGGAAGGTATCAGGCAAAGGAATTACCATGTAACCTGATGAGTGGGAAAGCACTCCAGCCAGTCCCATAGAAAACCAGAGCTTCATCATGGACCAGAAGAGGCATCTGACATGGGATGTTTGACCTCATCCAGCACAGTTCACAGTGTCTCCAACTGGACAACATCAAACCATTTTGGTCCCAGCATCTCCAGAAACCACTGGGCCTGGTCAGGGAGAAAAGTCTTAGATTCAGAATATATTAGTTCATAAGTTAAATTAAGCTTATAAGTTAAGTCAAGGCAGTGATGGAAACCTACAGCACATGTGCTGCAGTAGGCTATTAACTATTATTCAAAGATGTAAAGGCTCAACATCAATGGTCTAGGATAAGAAAATATAAAGCTACTATTTAATGTGTGCCTCCCTTGTATCTAATGCTTTGCATTCTTATATTATTTTATCATCCTTACAACCTTAACAGGTACTTAATTTTGGTGGGTAACTAATCAGCCTTGAATTCTTATTTCTTTGTTCCCTTGGGAATGTAGTCATTTGTTAGAGTATATGCTCTGTGGTTCAAATAGAAAATATTTTAGAAGGAGTGTAATAGTGAATTTAAATACAAAATAAAGGGAATAATTTGTTAGAAAGTTAATAATCTTCTTTAGACATGTTTAAGCTTGACTCTGTCTAGGACACCTAGATGGAAGGATCTCAGGGACCTTTATCATTACTGATCTGTATTTCAAGAGAGAGGTCTGGAGTAAAGTATCAATTTGGGAGTCTTCATCAACAAAGAGTTGTTCACAAACCATAAAAACTAACCAAGTTGAATAAAAAGAGTGAGAAAACAGAGGCTAAAGACAGAAGAAGAAACTAGTTAAGATCTAAAGAAGAGCAGCTAGAAAGATGGGAGGAAAAGAGAATGGTGAGTGAAGAGAGGAGCAATGGAGGAGAAAATCACTAGTGTTCCAAGGCTCCGCAAGATCAAATGAAGTGAAACATAACAAAAACCATGAGGTTCCATAATGCTCCAGGGCAGAAAATTCTTCATAATAGGCTAAGAGGTCAGTGAAAATTGGAGACAGCAGAAACAACCAATGAAGACCAACTGTAAGGAATTCAGTGTTGTGACAATGGAAGAACCTACAGATTACTTCACAGTCATATACCATTTACACACAGTACCTCACTGGGTACTTCAGTACTTCATTTCCACTGGAAGGATGAGCAAAATTAAGGACAAGATTGTGAAGTCATTTACCCTGAATAGCAAATCTAATAGGTAGCAATAAACAATTTGAATCCAAGCAATCTGATTTCAGGCTGACTTTCTAATTCTCAGACTAAACTGTTTCTCTAGTAGAAGAAAGAAAGAATGAAAGTAAGGACAAGAGGATGCAAAGAGAAAATTCCTATACATATTTTATCTGGGATGAGAACTTTTCTTCTCAGTAACAAGGATTGAACCCAGGGAGTGCTGAGCTAATCCTCAGCTCTACTTATTTACCTACTTATGGTTTTGAGACACAGTCTTACTAAATTGCTTAGGTTGGCCTCAAACTTGCAATCCTACTTCCTCATTCCCCCCCATACACACCAGAAACTGGGATTTAGGCTTTTACCAATCATGCTTGGCAGGATGGAAGTGTTTTGAGTATGGTTTTAGACAGGAAAAATCTGAACTCCTAGAAAGAAAGAAAAATATTGGAATAAGCACAGGAAAAAGCAATTTCTTATCTATTAATCCTCACACCCTCAGTCAATGCCTACATGCCAGACTTCTTGTCACTCAGGACACAATAAAAAATCACAAAGAAGGAGCCTTAACCCAAGGAGGCTTCTAGTCTACCAAAAAAGAGATGGCTGAGAAACAAGGAAACTAACAACATAAAGCCCAGTGTGCATGATGAGGTAAACAAATGAAGTCTGACATGGTCAATCTCCCGAATGAACATAGATGAAAAATCCTAAAAAAGATACTACAAAATGGAACACAGCAAATCATCAAGAGGACTATATACCATGATCAAGTGGGATCCATCCCAGGAATGCAAGGATAATTTGACATCAGCAAACCAATAAACATAATACACCATATCAAAAGAACCAAGAGCAAAAATCACATGATAATCTCAATAGATGCAGAAAAAGCTTTTGACAAAGTCCAATACTGATTCATGATTTAAAAAAAAAAAACCTATACTAATAAGCATTGACGCAAAGATCCTCAATAAAATACTAGCAAAGAGAATGCAGCAAATCATCAAGAAGTTTATACATCATGACCAAATGGAATTCATCCTAGGAATACAGGGAAAGTGCAACATACGCAAATCACAAATGTAATACACAACATCAACAGAGCCATACAAAAATCACATGATCATCTCAATAGATACAGAAAAAACTTTTGATACAGTCCAACACTCATTTATGATAAAAAACCTTATAGAAAACTGGAACAGATGGTCTTTATCTCAATCTGATGAAAGCCATCTATAAGAACCTAACAGCCAAAATACCTAATGGTCAAAAATTGAAAGCTTTCTCTCTAAAATCAGAAACAAGACAAGGATGTCCACTATCACCACTCTTATTCAATATAGTTCTGGACACATTAGCCAGAGCAATTAGACAGGAGAAAGAAATAAAAGGAATGAAAATAGGAGAAAAAGTTAAATTATTATTTGCAGATTACATGATGCTGTACATCAAAGACCCCAAAACTCCACCAAAAGACTTCTAGATTTAGTAACCAAATTCAATCACATAGCTGAATAAAAAGTCAACATGCAAAAATCAATAGCATTCTTGTACACAAATAAACTCATTGAGAGAGAAATTAGGAAAACTGCACCTTGCATGATAGCACTGAAAAAATGAATATTTAGGAATCAATCTAACAAAGTGTGGCAAGCAACTCAAGTGACTCCCCTTGAATGCAGAACAATTGCTGCAACTTTGATTATATCGAAATTGATTATACTGATAGGTACAGAGCTGACCATGGAATTTCCTTCTCTCTTCAATTGGCTCTAAACATTGCAAATAAGGCTAGCTGAGATACTGATATGTAATCTCTAAAGTCCTCAGACAGTCTCCTGTTTCCTTGCATTGTGCTTTCTCTAAAATATATAAGCACAGTGGGATGTTAGAGCCATCAGCTCCAGGAATGTCAACTGGGTATGAGCCTAAAGATAAAGAGGCTATGACTCCCCAGGGCACAAAAATTTGCATATCAGAAATGGAAGCAACAGCCTCCAAATGCAATTCAGTTGCTACTTTAATTGAATTATGCAAATCGATTCTTCAACACATCCTTATCTATGCATTTTGCAGAGATGCTTTTCACACTATCTGACTAGCCAGCTCAAGTTACTCATGTAGTTCGGCTGTCCTCACAGTCACTCATCCTCGAACCACCCCCTTCTTCACAAGATAATAAAATCTGGGAGAGGCCTAGGATAAAGGCCTTTTGTCTGCATGTCTTTACCGGGATTGGATTTAGGCCCTGTGGCAGCACTTAATTTGGAATACATCTTGGTGTTTTTACTCTCTCGTGGATTACATTGGAAGTGGTAGATTGGAATTATCTTGCTAAGATTCCAATAACATCTCAATGGGATTATAAACATAACTTTTTGGATTGTAAGGAAGACTGGAAAAAGAATTACAGTACTTAGATAACTGTACTCTATATTTGGGATTACAATAACAAAGAAAATTTAAAAATATTGAAAAAAGAAGATTTCACCAGGGATTTAGCTCAGCAGCATAAGCACTTGCCTGGAAAGCACAAGATTGTGAGTTTGACCTTTGGTACCAAAAAAAAAAAAAAGAAAGAAAAAGAAAAAAGAATATTGATGAACATATCAGAAAATGGGAAGATATTCCTTGCTCTTGGGAAGGAAAAACCAACATCATAAAAATGGTCATACTCCCAAATTTACTAACATATTTAGTGTAATTCTAATCAAAACACTAACAGCATACCTCCCATAATTAGTGACAACAACCATAAAATTTATTTAGATCCAGAAGACACCTAGAATAGCAAAACAGTTTACAGCCAAAGTCATCACAATTCCTGACTTGAAATTATATTACAAAACTACTGTGACAAAAGCAGCATGTACTTGAAGCAGGGAGACCCAAGGATCAATGGAAAAATTTAGAAGATACAGAGAACTACCGTTTTTAGTTCAAGATTTTTTTGAAAACCACAACAACGAGTTTGTTTTTAGTCACAATGTTTTCAGAAGTATCTGTAATGTTTCAAGCAGAAAAATGATATCATAACATTTACCTTTTTAAACAATGAAGAGATCTAACTAGGGAAAAGAGAACAGCTTTATAGGAAAAAATTGGTGACTCAGTAAAACAAGAAGAAAAAACAAGTACTTTTATAGATAAGCTTGAAGCAGAAAGGAATAATTCAAACCTAAGAATTGTTTTCCTTAAGAAAGAAAGGCTTTGGTCCCACATGGAATAATTTAACAGTGTGCATATGTGGCTCAAAAGTGATAGAAACAGTCATCAAATGAAAGAAGAAAGGGAAGAAATCTGAGAAAATAAAAGGGTTACAGGCACTAGAGGCTTCAGACTAACTCCATCAGTGGATTCATGAGTATCAGGTGAGGTTATATAAGCATCTCTAGTGTGCAGGAGAGAGCAGGGCTGCTGGGCTTAGGGGTACAAACCATAGAGCAAGTGCAGAGGAAAAATGAGGTGTCACAGAATGAAAATCCTCAGTATGATACCACTGCAGAGCTTGGCCATAGAGTCTAAGTTGCAGGAGAGAGAAAGTCAGCAAAACTGGGTTAGATTAGGACTGCTGAGATTTTGGAGACTGGTGCTGCTAAGGACCAAACATATTTAACAAGAGAAAGAAAGGAGAGACAATTGTGGTCGCAGGCAGAGTTTTTTGGAAGCAGTGATTTCCAGCATTGAAGTCTGGACACAGGAGCAGCATCAGCAGCACCTGTGTATGCACCATCTTTCTTTCAGTGAAGCCCACTCCCTACCTTCTCTTGTTCCAGGAAGGATGAAATGAGAGATCACCCCAGAGATGGCACTGGAATGAAGGAACATGAGAAAGTTCTGAAATAGCACTTCTGGGGGTTGGAGATGTAGCTCAGTGGTGCAGTGTCTGCCTGGCAAACACAAGGTCCTGTGTTTGGTTCCCAGAACCAGCAAAAAATAAATAACACTTCTCTTTCATTGGTTTCCTCCATTTATTTACCTTTCCATAATTTACTGCCCTTAGCTTGTCTTATCACCTCTCCACAAATTTGTCACCCGTTGTTAAACTGGTATATAAACCTCTGTGTCTAACTAGTTATACAGGTTTTCTTTCCATTTTTGTGAGGTTCCCATAGGTACATCAAATAAACACTTTGCTCTTATTAATCTCCTTTTGTCAGTTCACTTTACAGGACTCCAGTTACTAAACCTAAGAGGGTAAAGGAAAAGGCGTTTACTCTTCCTAGCATTATTTAGATTCTAAATTCAAAGTGCCCTACAACCACCAAGTATTAATTTTATTGGTAAGGATTCTGGGGAGATAGTGTTGAGTCATACACTTGAAGTGTTGGTACCTTCCTTGAAGCATTTAAACCCTGAATATGAACAATTGTTCACCTCTATTATCACAGTGGGTTGGAAAGTTCTACCTAATAACAATTTGCACCATGTTTTCAGTCATCACTAAAATCTTTGACTCAGTCCAAAATGTCATTCTATGAATACACGTATCACTGCCACCCAATCCTTACAACCCCTGGGTATTTCTTAAACTTGAATGAAATGCCTGTCAAGATCTTGGTTGGCATATTGCAAGATGGTTATCCATAGGTTTTCTTTTAGTTTGTTTGTTTCTTTTTTGTTTTGTTTTGGTTTGGCTTCTCTCAGTTACCTACAAGGCTGTTTATCAAAATCAGCTGAAAACTCAGGGACCTAGGAGATTAGTAAAGCATGCTTCACGTCTGAGAGAGTCATGGAGATATAACCTTGCATATATATAAGACACTGCTCCCCTGCTGTGCTACCATCCACCATGAACAAAGCAATGTTGCTGTGCTATATACCCTTCTGTCATAATGTTCCTGCCTTGGAGCCAAACAACCATGAAAACCCTGAGACAAATAAACCTTTCCTTTAAATTGGGGGGTAAGATAATTTGCTTCAGCAAAAGAAAAGCTAATAGAATTTTGAATACAGGGTGCAAGCTAGGAGCTGAAACCCCAAATACCTGGCAGTAAAAAGTACCAAAATACAGTTAAAACCACTGGCTCAGTGGTCATATCTGATATCAATCTCAGTCTCCAACTTACTAACTAGGTAGATGTTCACAAATTGTATTTGCAGTGTTCTCTCAAAGATGATAGGTTAATAATACCTACTCTCCCTGATTGTTATAAAGGTTAAATAAGTTCAAGCGTGGGAAGCAATAAGCTCAGAGTTTAGCACATCATAAATGTTTGTTAAACTCTAGCTATTTGTTATTATTATCATCATCATCATCATAATCATCAGGTTTCCAAATAGTATGCTTAGAGTAATGGACTGCTTCCAAGTCATTGCTGAGGGACTGCAGTGTCTTTAGACAGCTCTCCTGAGTGTTTATACAGTGATTAGAGAGTAGCAGTAGGGATAGCTTTGATTTGTAGCCATCATCATGTGAATACACGTGTAGCTCTTGGGAGCCATATAAGCTGGTTCCCATATGCCAGTGAATGGTTGCTTGAGAATTCCTCCCAAATGTCCTTGGGAATGCATTCATACAGTCACTTAATGTGTATGAACATATATGGTTATAGCTGTAGTTTCAGTTGTATGACTACAGCTACATATAACCTACTCTGTTATAGGCAAAGCATCTACATACAAGAAAGATTTTAAAAATAAGGACATGCCCTTCTTTCTCAGAGCTTGGGCCAGGCTTTACAATCTTGTGAGGTAGGAGTAACATATGAGCAGCAATGTGACAAGGGAGTTCAGGGAGGGGCACTTCACACGTACAAGGGTTCAGATGAGGCCAAAGGTCTAAATCAGGGACTGAGACTCTTCCACTGTTTTAGAGGATTGTCTACATCCACTTTTTCTCCATCTGTGATCCTGCATCCATCCCCATCACACCTCTGAAATAAACTTTGCCAAGGTTAGCAGAGACGGACAATGAGGGACTATTTAGAGCAGCAACTAGTCAAATAAAGTGGTAGCTGGGGACATGACTGCACAGAGGCAGCAGAGGGGTGTGGCACTGTGGCCTGAAAAGTAAGTGAGCAGAGGTAGGGGTGAAGGTTAGGGAGGCCAAGCCTGATCAAGTTCTCAAGGCTTGTGAGCCAGAGTGGGGAAACCAGCACAGGGCTTTAAACAGAAGTTTAAAGTGATTGAGGACAGGAAACTTAAGTGAGGAGTCAATCAGCAAAGTCAAATGCTGGTGAAAGTTCAAGATAAAAAGAACGGAAAATGTCACTGGAGGCCCCTGCTGACCTTGACAAAGTGAATTTCAGAGGCGTGGAGGGGATGGATGCTAGCTTGCGAATGTGGAGCCAGTGGGTATGGATGATCCTTAAAGATGGCAGAAGAGTGCAAGAAGATTGGACAGTGGCCAGATAGGAATGGCAGTTGAGTTTAGGGAGACTCAAGCCTGTTTAAATGCTGATAGGGAAGAGTTGAGAGAAAGGGTACATGAAAAGATGTGATGGACTCCAGGATTCCAGTTTCCTCTCCAGAGTGGAACTAAACCTCAACTTTCCAGAGTCTACTGTACAGGAAAAGAAGAGGGGAGAGGAGGGGGAAAGGGACCGTGGAGTCACCCAACTGGTTTGCACATTACTAGTCCCAGACCTCAATTTTAGTCAAAGCATCACTATTTGGGAAAAAACATTATTGGACTTCAATTTTAGGTGATTCCATGAAACAAAGTGTTTTTCTGAAAATAAAGTTTTACATTATTTAAATTCTTAGGAAAGAACAGCCACACTGGTAGCCTGTCAATCCAATCTAACTGGTAGACAAACATTTTGCCTGGTGTTATTAAATTCAGGAAATCTCATATGAAAAATCCTTCTTAGTTTTCTTGGAAACCTGAAAACCTGGCAATACAAGCCCTACATGGCGCCCATCAGATGGGCTGAGTTGTTGCTGCCTCATCAGAAAGTAGCAACTGCTCTCTACAACCTATGAGACTGACTCACTTAGGCAGTCCCTGACCTGCCTTGGCCTGAGGCAAACTCTCCTGCTCTTTCAGGAAGCTAGGCTATAAGGTGCTGTCATTTGTTCCAGCCCCACCTTATTACTGAACAACTTCTACATGTGAGGCAGAGAGTTAAGGCATTGAGAATAAAACTGCACCTGCACACAGAGCATGGGAGCTGAGAGGCAAGTGGAGCTTTAATTTCAGCAGGGTAGAACTGCTAACACCCTATGGCAATGTAGATTTAACTTTGCATTTAGAAAACATTCCAGCTGTCTGCTCATCCCACACATGCACTGATGAACAAAAGCACATTCGGATGGATGCTCAATTCTCTATAGAAATTTTGACATGAGTTTCCAGGAGTTTGACATTGCACTGTGGCACATCATTTTAGCAGTCAGGCCAGAACAACCATCCAAAGAGAGTAGAGAGAACAGCTTAAAGCAACACAAGAGAACTTAACAGAAGCACTGGAATGTTTTGGGCAATAGCAGTCTCCATGCAGTTCTTCCTTTTTCTATATGAGCTGTAATTATTTCCAGTATTGTGCCAATACCTGACATGGTCTTCAGACTCAATTGAAGATAGTTTAAAACAATAGGGCAAGTATGATGGGTAGGGATCAGAAGATTTATTTGTTTTGCTAAAATTTTTGCAGCTGATCATTTGACCAAAATAAGTGCCTGTCTGAGTATGTCCCTTGAGAGTACTGTTTTAAGGAGAAGGAACTCAGTGGAACAGAGGGCTTTTCTACTACTGAAGCTTACCCTGTTTCTTCCACAGAAAGAATGGGACAAAAAAATTGGTAAAGTTTAAAAGGGACTGAAAAAAAAATGCTTGCCTAAAGGATCACCTTTATATTTTGCAGTAGAAATAATTTTCAATAACAAAGATGAAAATATCTGAGGCCTCAAGGACTTTCACACGATAAAGCTAAACTAGAATATTTCTGTTTTGAGAATTGGTACTAATTAAAAACTCTAAGGGATTTGGAAGTTGAAAGTGGTGAGAAAGATTGTTCTAAGTTTCTGCGTAAGACAATTACAGAATTTGAAGTGCTATCTGGAAGGCTGCTCTATTGGTCCAGCCAATTGTCTTTCCTTTGCAAGTCAAAATGACAAAACTGTCTGTAGTAGGGTCTAGGATTGTGTGTTTGCCTAGAGTTGAATCCTAGTTCTACTACTTACTGGCTAGGTCCATCTGGGCCTTACTTAATGGATAACCTTGTTACTCAACTTCTCTAAACTTCCTCGCTTACCCAAGAGTGTTATTAACAGACATCTCAGAATATTGTGCTGAGAATGAAATGAGAAGCTTGGCAAAATAGTTGGGCCACATCAAGAATTCAGTAAGAGGCATCAAAAAAAACAAACAAACATCCTTTCTGGGCGTGTGGTCAAATAATATCAGGAGCCTTTCTGTAACATCAGTTATCAAAACTGCACAATCTGAATTCATGAGTTCTTAACCCAAGGGTTCAATATGCAAATATAAATAACCACTGCACAAGCAAATGTAGAGAGAAAGGACACATCGAAGATATGGTGCTAAAAAAAATGTGTGAGATAGAGAATTACTTTTCCATTTATTCTTTTGTGTAGTTGAAATTTTTTCCAGCTCAATAAGGTATAATTTACATATAATAAAATTCATCTACTTTACATGTACAGTTTAATAAATTTGGTTAGTGAATATAAATACATTATCATGTGGCCACTCCATTAAGACATACAACAGTTCTAATACCCTAAAAATTCCCTTGTGTCCCCTTATAATCAATTGCTTATACTACCTGGACCCTAGGCAATTGTCCATCTGCTGTCTGATATGATCGATTTGCTTTTTGGAATTTCATATAAAATGACACCATTAAGTATGTAGTATTTGAATTGTTGCTTAGTGTGCTCTTTAAATTCATCCACATAATTAGATATATTAACATTACATTCTTTTTATTGGTGACTAATATTCTGCCCTAGTTACTTTTCTCTCATTGCTGAGACAAAATATTCAACACCCCAAATTAAGGAAGAAAAGATTTATTTAGTTCACAGTTTGTGGAGGCTTCAGCCCATAATCAGCTGGCTGCAAACTGGCATGGTGAGGGGCAACAGTTCAAGGTGGCAGAAGACAGCAGAAGCAGCAAGAGCAAGGAGAGAGAGGACAAACCTCTTTTCCTCTCTTCTATCACATGCAGGCTACCTGCCCTCAGGTAGGTCTAGAACTCACACCACCTCTGTGCCCTCCTCTAGCACAGGCTCAGGATGTTTACAAAGTGAGGACCCTGACCCTCTGCTGAGTCACTTAGTTAATCTTTTAAACTTTTCAAGTAGACATAATGAACATCTTAGAGCATAAGGGCATGTCCCTACACCCACGATGTACAACTGCTGAGTTACTAGTGAAGCTTCTAAACTTCTCAAGTTGACCAATGTATTGACCATAACACATTCCATAGGATGAATATTTCACAATTTTGTTTAGCTATTCACCAGGTGATGAACATTTGGGTTGTAAGCAGTCTGTGCTATTATGGGTAATGCTGTTGCTAACATTTTCATATAAATCTTTATATTATACACTTTACATTTTGTTCCAAATACATAAATTCCCATTTTCAAAAGTAGATTGTGGGAAGAATCACTTCTTTGAATAGCCAGACTCAGGAATAAATGAATATAGTTACAGCGTGACTAAGCAAGACTTATATAGCTCCTTTCTACATATAATACTTGGTGGCTTTAGACATTTTATGTATGTAAATATTCAAGAACTATCTAGCAATACATCTGGTTGATTTCTACAGCAGACAAAATGAATCAAATCAATATGATGATGTTAAATAGTTTCTAGTGGACTTAAGAGTGTTTAATTTTATTTAAAAATAATCTTCGCTATAACTATTGGCCATTTCTATGTCTTCTTTTAAGGAATGTCTATTTAGGTCTATTACCCATTTTTTTAAAACTGGTTTATCTATATTCTTGCTACTGAGTTGAGTTTCTTATATATTCTGGATATGAAACCCTTGTCAGCTAAATTGTTCACAAATATTTTATCCCAGTCCATAGTCTTTATGTTCACTCTTGATCCCTTTCTTTGCTGTTCAGAAGGCTTTACTTTTATGTAATTCCATTTCTCCACTTTTGCTTCTGTTTCCTATGTTTTTGAGGTATTGTTGAAAAACACCTTACCTGTTCCAACATCCTAAAGCACTTCTCCAATATTTTTTCTAATAGTTCCATAGTTTCAGGTCTTATATTTAAGACTTTAATCAACTTTGGGTTGATTTTTGTAACTAGTGAGGTAAGTGTCTAATATCACTCTTTTGTATGTGGATATAAAATTTCCTCAGGACCATTTATTAAAGGCTCCATTTACCTAATGTGTGCCCTTATCACCTTTGGTAAAAATCAGTTACCTATAAGTACATGGGTTTACTCCTGATATCTCTCTTCTGTTTCATTGTCCTATGTGTCTTTTTTTGGAAGCCATGCTGTTTAGATTACTATAGCTTTGCAGTACATTTTGAAATCAGGTGGTACACTATTGCACAGTAGGATGACTATGGATAACAATGATGTACCTGATATTTCAAAAACTAGGAGAAAAGATTTCTAACATTTTCCATAAATAAATGATAAGGTTTTTGAGAAGATAGATATACTTAGCCTGATTTAAACATGCAATGTATACATATATATATCAAAATATCACATAGTATCCCATAAATATACCCAATTCAAGGGGTTTCTTTGTATCAGCTAAAAAGAAATTTAATTAAAAACTTTTAAATGTTCCATGATAAATGTAATCATTATGTACTCTAAAAATGCAGTAATAAATTTTTAAATAAACTAAAATTTTAAAATGTTTAAAGACAAAAACACAGTTTAAAAATGTTTATTAGTACATGTTTGTAGTACACAGTAATTACATTCATTGTAGGGAGTTGGTACATGTATATCACACATATTGATTTTTTTTTTATTTTCCCTTTTTCTCTTCTACCTCCCTCTCCCTCCATCTCGAGGTTCCTTTCCTATTTGAAAATTATCTATCTTCCTGATTCCTATTATCTCTCTTTTATTTTGCTCTTTAAATTATGCATAGCTTGAATTTCTCATATATGAGAAACCACATGATATTTAAGCTTGTGTGTCTGACTTATCTCACTTAACATTATGGTCTCAAGGCACACCCATTTCCCTATAATTGGCTCAAATTTATCCTTCTTTATGGCAGAATAGTACTCTATGGTGTTCCATATTTTCTTTACCACATTTTATTTACCCCACTCATCTGTTGATGGATATTTAAACCTATTCCAAAATTTAGCTATTATGAGTTTTGCTGCTATAGCAGCTATGTAACAACATAGAGGGGATGGAAATGTATTCAGTTAGAACAAATCATGCATAAGTTCAGTTACAGGGGAAATTCACCTTTAGAGATAAGAGTTGGATGAGTGGTTACCTCCGGCAGGGGTTATCACGACTGGTTGGTTCGGGGGGAAGATTGCAACTGTTGAATCTTAGGGTGCTGGAACTGTTTTGAAGCTTCACCTGGGTGTTGATTTCCTGCGTTTATACACCGATAAGAATTCATCCAGTATGAAATTAAAAATAGTCCATTTTACTGTGTATTTGGGGCCAAAAAGATCGTATATGACTGCCTGGCATTAATCCTGTCACATAATAAAAGGTACTTCATAATTTTCATTTCATCATCTTGCTTTCATTTCCAATGAAATATTTGGCAAAATGTTAATGTTATAAACATGGGTGTTAAACCAGACATCACCGGCACGTGCCTGTAATCCTAGCACTTGTAAGGTGAAGGCAACAGGATGACCGTGAGTTTGAAGTCAGCCTGGACTACATAGTGAATTCAAGCCCAGTCTTTACAAAGCAAGATCCTGAATCAAAAAAAAGAAATGAAAGTTAAATAGTTATCTTTTTTCCCCCTACATAGAAGGGGTCACATTTCCCCTTCTGAAAACTGATGCTCAGGGAGGAAGGGAAGAGCACGTAATGGGCTCTTCACACACCCTATATTGCCTTACTTGAGTGGATCCCAGCATGGATTTTCAACTGGATGTATGGAATTTTAAAGGTCTTGTACCACCACACCCAGGGCAATGTTTGCTACATCCCCAGCATGGAGGATCCCACTGGCCTTGGGCACCCAAGATAACACCATCTAAAAACAAATCAAACAAAGGCATACTTGCATATGCTAGTCTGTGGTTTTGTGGTTTTTTTAAGGCTACTAGCAAGAGCTTACCATCCAGAACCTTTACCTAGACCTTCCCTCACAGCAAGCATAGTTTGTATAGGGTAAAGTGCCTGGAAAATACTTTGATATTTGGACCTCTGGGAGCATAAGTCACTGCAAGTAACTGGACATGAATCGATCCAGTAAATTTTCTTGTCCACAGTGTAAGACATTTGTCCATTAGCAACTATTAACCAATGATTCTTATGTCCAAATAGCATTTTTCTGACTTATACCCAGCTTCAACAGAAAGTTTGGGAGTAACCAGCCATGTCAAGGCAATTTCTTACCTGTGATTTTTCCCACTGACAATGGGACTCTGGGCCAAAGCTACTGAGGACCACAAAAATTATATTGATACATTGAAGACTAGTTCTCTGATTTCCAAAAGACCCTTTAGTGCAGTGAGGGAGTTGCTTAGGGAACAACAGCCAAGAAACTTTCAAGAAGCAGTGGAACTCCAATAGATATGGAAGGTTCATGAAGGTCAATCCTAGGCTCAATGTGTCAACCTATGAGCAAAATAGATTTCCTAGCTCAATATTATATAAGCCAGGAGATGAATGTCTTGGGAAAGCTGGCCTTCTTTAGAGAAATGTGACAAAATCCCAGAAGCTTAAAAAAGCAGTTTGTAAGTGATTCTCCAAGGTAGAGATCTGGGTATAGGGAGAGGGTTAATAAGCAAGGTCTGCAGGATCAGAACATTGTCAAGTCATAATGAGCATTGGTGTACAGTACAGGAGAATTTGGTTGCTTAGACGCTGACCTTGACTGCTATGCTGTTCTGGATAGAATAACTGGGAGCTTCGTTAAAAGAGTGATGCTGAAACATGTCTTCAACCTTTATGGCATTGTTGTATAAGTGGGTAGAGAGACACTTGCTGCTCTGAACACCCACTCTATTTCTCTTTAGATGTGAAAAGTGCTGCTTCCAGATACCATCCAACACACATACACATAGTTGCCATGGCAATGGAGAAACAGTCTAAATAAAAATATGTGCTGACGCCATGTCTGTATAGAGCCAACAATTCAGATGTTTTGAGAAAAATACTTTTGTTTTGGGAGAGGTATGGGAAATTTTTGCTCCTAGCAGCCAGAAAAAAGCTATGTCTACACTACATACAGTGGTCTTGCCTGAGTACTAAATCCTGGAATCTTGGATACTGAAATTAAAGTATTGTTATTTAAGGTATCCTTATGTTTTAACAGAGATCTTTAAGTGGGATTTGCCAATTTCTCTTAGATTCTAACCCACTAAGAGTCATAAGAACTAGACTACTGAAAAATAACTGCCAAAGCAGTGCAGCAGAGTTCTGGTTGAGGGAGGTGGTGCTTCTTAAGAATCACAAATGTAGATCCATCAGTTGTTTTTCCTCTTGTAAAAATTCTGAAATTCAGTTTGAATTTGATTATCTGAGAGGCTAGTAAATCACTTATATAACAACATAACCTAATCAGAAAAAGTAATATACACCTAACAAAGATGCCTTATTTATAATGAACAAGCACTTTGTTAATCCATTTCTACAAAATTATTGAATTCCTTACACACAGGAAAATGATCATCATCATTAAAATAATTATTGAGGCAATTACTTTGTGGTGAACAGAGATTACAGAGAGATGTAAGGATAAAGGAAGTTTATCACATAAAGCAAGTAAAACTTCAAGAGTCAAGTAAGGCTCGAACTGAGTTTCATAAAAAAACCTAAAAACTTAGGTATCCTGAACTTTTAAGAGGGAAATATTATAGATAAAAGGACCTGAAAGTATGGGATGGTTTCAGTGTTACCTATTTGGTGGAAGATATTCTGCAGAAGAGCAAGGAAAATCAGGCTATGTAGTGAAAAATTAACCTTACCTTAAACAAGATCAGGCCTTTACCCCTGGCTCCTGGGAGAAATCTTTGGACCCCTAAAAAGTCTTGCTTGGTTGGAGGCTTTGGCTAACGATCTAACAATATGACTTAAAGTGGTGGCCCTAGCTCATATAGTATCAGTTATGACCTCTGGGAGAACTGATGACTAATAATATTAGCCTGATCTCTGGGAACAGCTGTAGAGTAATGGTCAACCATGTAGGCAACATGGAAACAGGCTCCAGTAAAAGATCTGAACATCAAAGGCATGAGTGAATTTCTGTGACTGGTAGTGGTTTGTATGTCCATAGGAAGTTATCTGAATGTGACTCCACAGGGAGAGAGTAACTGGCAGATCCATACTTAGACCTTTCCTGAACTCTGCCCAGCATATCCCCTCCCTTGGCTAATTTTATTTATATCCCTTTTCTGCAGTGAACCATTAACAGTAAGAATAACACTTTCCTGAAGGCAGTTGGGGTAACTCCCAAGTTTGTAGCCAGCCAGTCTGAAGTCAGGATACTCTGAGGTATCACAAAACTTGAAGCTGATGTCAGAAGTGAGGGCATCTTGTGGGAATTATTCCCTCAAACTATACAATTGGTTAAACTAATTGAAAAAGTTGAGAAAGACAGTTATGTGATTCACTAACTGCAAGCCTGAAGATTCTGGACAATTAAGTTCCTGATCACAAGAACAAGATAAGCTAACTATGGTTTCATCTCATAGCAGTGAAGAGACAAGAAGCAAGAAGACTGGTTAGGGAACTACTTCTTGTCCAGATGTTTGAAAATGAAGGTCTTATCCAGAAAAAGAAAGAGGCATATTTGAATACCACTTACAGAGACCATATGCCATGTCGGGCATCATGAGTACTTTATATGCTTTTAATGTTGAAAATAATCTATTAGAGTGGAAAAAATTATCCTCCCTATATTTCAGATAAAAAGAGCTGAAACAAAGAAAAATTGATTAATTTGCCTAAAATTACCCAGCAGGAAAGTGGCAGAGCTGAGATTTGAATTCAGATGGAATCTGACTGTAGAACATGATTCATGATCATTCAACCACACGTGGTAAAAGGATCCACAGCACTTACCAGTCATTTGAATATAAATAAAAGGTCAGGAAGAGTAAAGAATGGCTCTAGGACTTTGCACATTTATCACAATAAAGATATGGATGCCCCTGTAGCCCTAGCGCTATTTCACCTTGCATGAAAAGAAGGTGAGCCCAGAAGATGTCAGTCATAGTCCCAAAGCTACTATTAACAAGGGGACTTTGGGTGAGTCACTCACTTTCCTGGGCCCCAGGTCCCCTCTCAGTTGAATAAGTCTCTAAATTCTTTGCCAGGCATAAGAAGCAGCACACTGAGTAGCTATCAGCATGAGCTCTTGAATGTAACAGCTTTGTTCTTGCCTCTGCATTTTCTAGCTATCTGAGCCTGGGTAAGTAACAGAGCCTTCACATTCTCTCCTGAGAAATGGGGATTATGATATGATTATGAAATGGGAATTATCTGAGTCATAAGAATGTTGAGGATATTTAAATGTCAACTATAAACAATCCACATCAAATCCTTAATAGAATGCCTGGCAAATGATTGCATTCATTTGATGCATGGTAGTTTTAGTGTTAGTTTTTCACCTTTAACATACCATAGGATAACACAGAACATGTGAGCTCAGAAGCTACTATTTCAAACAGTTCCATTGGCCATAGTCAGAGGTGAGCAGTCAATTTTTCAATCTTTTTCAATTATGATGTGAGAAACTAATATTTCTTAGCTACCCTTTATGTGGGTATACCACCCTGAATCTCACTGTGTGATATCCATCATTGTCTAGTGCTGTGGGGATATTTAAATAAGCATAAAAGTACACAGTGACACATAGGTAAACTGGGGGACAGCCATAAAACAGATAATATTGAAGGATGAATATTCAGCATCATATTTGACTCTGACAAAAACACACATTAAACCTCAGCACTTCCATTAAGTATAACAAAGCAGAACTACTTTGGTTACAATAAAGTCCTAGCTCTCTACGTACTTAATTCATTTTTTTTTTACTTTAAAAAGTAAAACAGAAAAAAAAGGATAGAAATAATACAGAATTTTTTTAAAAATTGGAAATTAACACTAGTTAACATATTGCATGTTGTTATCTTAGAAGTAGTTATTCAGGTTATTAGATATAGGCACAAAAATAAACAATGACAGCACAAACTGTTCTTTTTGATGAACTAACAAAGGTTGATAGTATAGTCGTCTATCTTGCATACAAATTTAAACATACTTTTATACATGTTTACCAACATAAAAACAATCTTTTCCTTAATCCATCTTTTATTGACATCAAGCAAATCTACTTCAATGTCACCCAAAAGATTATTTTTAGTGGTTTTTTTTATTATGTCTTTTTTTAATTATCCCTTCAACAGTAGACATCAGGGATAGTATTATGACCCTAACCTAGATTTCTGTATAATGAAACTACCTTGGTGAATAAAGAAAAATCTTTTAAGTCTGGGGATTATTAAAAATCAAAATCCCTGCTTATTACGTGTTTAGTGCCCTACTTAATCATTAACTGTGAGATCTGTTAAAAGCCATCATCTTTTGCTGGGAGCATATTTGGATCTAAACATCTGTTCGGTGGTTCTGAATTAGAGGTATAGAGAGGAAAAGCTGAAAAATAAAAGTGAAATGTAAGAAAAACTCAGATTAATCCAATTGTCATATATGAAGGCAACTTCAATTTTATAATGTAGTGCTTTCCAGTAATGAAGCACAAGAAATTGTAAAAGCAGAGTAGTAGTTTCATCAGCGTTAACCTCACAATGCAACATTTTTCAGTAAGTAGTGGAGAGAAAAGGGATTATGCGAGTTGTGTGACTGATGCAATGACATTCATGAGCAGCAGGTCAAGTGAAACAAGTGAGACAAGCATAATTCCTTATTCAGTGTGGTTATTGGTCTCAGTCCTTCTGTTCGTTATGACGCTAAGCTACAAGCTATCTGAAGATACAGTGCTTGTCTATTGTAGTCAGCCTTATAAGCTCAGGAGCTGTAACATTGACACAGTGCCTGGCACATGAAGATTTGAGGTAGAATAGGTGAAATAAAGATAGAAAGGACATAAGAAAAATTATAATTTTAAAGCTGTTCTGTTAATAAAACTGCAACTTCAAAAAACAATTAAGTTACCCAGGTTATCCATATCTGTATTCCATATTTTTACCCTAGGATTGTTTATGCTATGAACTAAGACAAGGGAATATTTGTAACAGGGACCTAGAGGCTGGAGCAACAGATGTACAATAAGTAAATAAAAAAAGAATAAATTTTTGCCTCCATTTTGTATTCTTTCTTACATTAAAACTTTGGGGATAAATATGTTAATCATTTAGGAAATGTGGGTGAAACAAGATTTTTTTGCCCTAAATTGACCTATCCTATCTCATCCCCCTTTAAGACTGAGAACACCAAAATAAGTGTAACTATTTTCCAGGATTTAGAGGGATATCCAGTTACCAGTTTTTATGATGACCAGTTCCAAATACCCTATCCTCCACTCAGCAATGCTTAGCAGATTCCAGCCAGTGGCTACATAAACATAGAGGTACCTTGGCTTCCAGCAGAACCTTCCAGAGTTACAAGATCAAAGCTAAGACTATGATCATCAGATCCCAGCCCATGACAACACCCCATAAAACTAGCCCTTCTCTTTGTTATGTGGTCATTCTGAGCCTCTTCATCAGAGTGAGCACTCTCCAGCAACACTAGTTGGAGTCTTTCCTATTCTCTTACTGTGTGACTCTGCCTAGTAAACCTATGTGTCTCACACTGATGCATCCTGAAATTCTTTTCCCATGACATGAATCAAAAACATGGGCACTGAGGTTCAAGCTGAGGACCCTCCTCAGAGCCAGTCCAGTGACAGTACCCTCAATAATTATCCATTGAGAAAATTGAATTATGAATATTTTCTAAAGCTATTTTCAGTTTGTCTGGTAAGGCAACATTTTGTTGTTCTCATCTCAATTTATACAATTAAAACAAATTAGAAATTATAATAATTGTTGACATAATAATTTCATCTAATTATTGTTCCCTATTTGCTACCTTATTTAATTCCTTCCCTCTCCAGCCATGAGGAAAGGGAAATAAATAAATGGAGGTATTCCAGTAGCACAATTAACACATGGTACTTATAAGAGAAAAATGGGAGCAGGTATCTAACAAAGGTCATTGAACTGAGTACCTGAAAATAAACGCACAAAGCTACTTCATTTCTCTTAATTTTGAACAGAGAGATTCTTAGTGGCACAACCTGTGAACTTAGCTCCTCAGGGGCTGAGGTAGGAGTATCACTTTAGCCCACAAGTCCGAGACTGGAAAACATAGCGAGTCCCTGTCTTAAAAAAAAATTAGGAATGATTCTAAAATCAGATTAGTAACCTGAGTGCCAACTCTGAGAAAACCTACTGGCATAAGGAAGGCTAATAAGATTTACCTTCTAAGAGCTTACTCCTTTGGAAGGTTAGAAATTTTATACAAATATAAATAATTAGCTTTCATTAATTCAGCTGGTTCCCACTAAAATTTATTATTGCATATCTAAGGGAATTGACTGATAATCACTCACAAGCACATCCTATAGTCTCTACTTCATAGACATCATACAAAGCTATGGCTTCATCAAAGGATGTAGAGTTTGTTCAGGAAATTCCCTCACCCGTTGTGGTGTGCACCCACCTGAAAGCTGAGGGAAGACTTTGATGTCACTGGAAAGGAGTATTGAAGTAGAAAAAAGTTAAGTCAGACAGAATAATTAGTAAGACCTAATTAATAAATGGTACCTCCTTGTTTGGCATAACTTTTTAAGCTCTCTGAAATCTGAGCCACGTCAACCAGAAAATGACAGGCTAGTTAACTGCTTTTGAAAATATTCTTAGTTGTCTGTGACATGTTCAGAAGTTTTTTGTTTTGTTCTGTTTTGTTTTTATGGTTTGGTTTGGTTTTGGGGTTTTAATGTCTGGATTGTTTTGTTTTGTTTTGTTTTGTTTTGTTTGATGCTTAGCCTCACTATAGATTGTGTTGATACAGTCAAAGCTGGGACAGCTTGTTTGATGAGAACTCCATCCCCTAACATCTGGACTTTCCCTGGTTCTGTCCATCAAATGAAAGGGTTTATATAACAAGAGATTTACATAGACTGAGACAGCTGTGCAAGCTTTATTTAGAAAAGTCCAAAACTGAGGTCAATTTCATTACCAGTTATCCTGATTTCTACCTATATTCTAGATTTTGTTTCTTATTTTTTAGTAGTGTTTTCATTTCTTCACATTAATACCTATTGATTGAGATTATAACAGACTAGTGGCTGAAAATGGCTAACCTGCCTTCCCCCAGCTTTCCCCCTGGAGAAAATCACCATCATGATACAGCATAGCTCTGAGCCTGCCTTTCAATGTTACCTCTCAGTTTTTCCATCTACAGCAGGGAGGGTCCTGTGCCCATCCCCCTTAGGGCCTACAGTAAACTTCAAGTTGTTTGCAGTTTCAATCTCATAACTCAAAATTTCAATTAATAGATTTTTCTCTGAATTTCCAAAATCTGCCCACAGCCAAGGCAAACTCAATTCTGCCTCACATCAGATGTAGCAATTGTTAATGAAAGGGAAGAATCACATAATATTTTGGCTCTAGATTTTAAAACACATTGCCTAAAATGAAGGATATCTTTCTAAAGCAGTTTCCTACTGTTTTTGCTAAAACAGATGACTTTTAGCTCTAAGAAATTGATTTAGGTTTAAAAAAATGAAAGGGCGAGGGAGCGACATAACCAAATCACCCCAACCTACTTTATTAACAGGCTGCCCAAATGGTAAATTCACTGCTTCTTTACTCAGATGTCTATATTTTCCTCTGTTGCAGATACTATTTACTCTCTGACAGTCACACTAAATTGTACAACCCCGGAGCAGGTTGCTCCATGTCTCTGCCTTGTGTTGAAATTCTAACTCCAGCTGTATTATTACTGGGAAAAAATGGACATGCTGGTAATTTCTAGCTTGGCAAGGCTGGCTTTGTTTTAGGTCATCAGTAACTTGTTTTAGTATGAATTAGAAGAGTTGATTATCCTCAAAGAAAAAGAATTCATGACCCACCCTTAATGTCTGCAGCATCAATTGTCACCATTGATGGCTTGATTGTTCTGTTTTCTATACACAGCCAGGAGGGTATTGCTTGCTCGGCCATAGTGGATTGGTACCAGGCCAAGCATGCTTCCCTAACCCAGGCTCTCCTGCAGCCACTGTTGATTTAGGGCCAGGGGTGCTGTCAGGGTGGAGAATCAAGGTGGGGTTCACTGAAGAATGGAAGCACCACCTGTGATATCGCTGGCATCAGCCTTTTACTGACCTGGCTCTTTAGTGGTTGAGATTGATGCTTCCCCTCACTGAAGACATTTTTGTGGGAACCAGGACCTCTCAGGGTGAGTTAAGCAGGCCCAGCTCTCCCCCGAAGGGATTTTTAGTTTAGAGTTAGCAGCGGCAGCATTGTTAGTTTAGAGAGCTCCTGGGCTTTGCACTTTGAAAGGGGGAGGGGAGTGTTTTGTTCCCTGAAAGTGGCGATTACCTTCTTCACGGGAGTTTTTTCCCTAAATATATGCTTGTACAAGAACGGTTTTACCCTATCTTCCTCTACTGTTGGGGATTTAAAAATCTGAAATTATTTGAAGGCTGTTGGAAGACGTAAATCAATTAAGATCTTCATTCTGGCTACAGGGTAAAAACAACCAGTGATTTACTGGGTACATTTAGAACTCATTTTGCTTGCAGGAAGCTTAGGACCCCCCTTGAGGGATAAAGGATGAATATTTATTGCAGTCTAATAATAGTGGGAAAACCAGATATTTTATTTTTTCAGTGAGAAAAATAGGGTGATATTTTTATAATTGCCTCAGGAATTTCTGTCTCAATAGCCATTTTTGGTATTCATATAAATAATGTACCCTAGCAATACACTAAATGCTTATACATGCAGCATGATCAGGCTATATTGCTGTTTCTTTTATGCATTGTTAATTGAGCAAAATGTAGTCAGTCTGCAAACCAGTATTTACAGAGCTCCTACCATGTTTCAGGAACTGAACTAGACACTGGGAGATGTACTTAAAATTCTGTTACCTTTGCCCAGCATGATGGTGCATGCCTGTAACCCCAGCATTTGGGAGGCTGAAGCAAGAGGATTTCCACAAGTTTGTTCACAACTTTTTTCCACCCCAGCATTTGGGAGGCTGAAGCAAGAGGATTTCCACAAGTTTGTTCACAACTTTTTTCCACCCCAGCATTTGGGAGGCTGAAGCAAGAGGATTTCCACAAGTTTTTCCACAAGCAAGAGGATTTCCACAAGTTTTAGAGTTCAAAGGTAACTCTAAAAGACATAGGAAAACTCTGTCTCCAAAAAAATACAAAACAAAACAAAACAAAAAATTCAGTTACTTCATGCCAGAAGGACATAATCCTGTAGGAAAACAGAAGGTGATAATGATATAGGGGAATGAGACTTCCAACCTACTATGTCCAATACAAGTTCATGTTCTCTAAAATTGAAAAAATGAATTTTAAGAACAATGGAGGTTAAGAATAGAATATATTTATTGAAAGAAAAAAAGCTTCTGTCTGAGAGAGACAGAAGGGGTTCCAAGAGGGTTGACAAGGACTCTGTCATTTCCAGGGACTTTTATAGAGTGAGATGGGATTCAAAGTGGGGAACACTGGGAATTCACAAGGCAGATTGGCATAAAGTGGGTCAGAACTATGGTTAGCCAATAAGATTAATAATTCAGGTAAAATTGATTAAATTGGAGGCAAATGGGGAAGCAAGTCATGTAGAAGCAGGCATTCTTAGAGAGCAGTGACTCTTCCCTAGGGGGTTGAGATGGTGACTCCTGACTTCCTCAAAAAAGTTATTCACACAATAAGAAGAAGGGAGTAATTCCTCCATGCATACAGAGCAGGACAGGAAAGGTCCCCAAAGACACAAAAATGAACCACTTTATTAGTTTAGCTCTTTATTCTTGATCAGCCTTTAAGAATATGGATGAAAACATGGGCCTTCTCCTAGAAAAGGCACATACACACCCATTTTTGCATATAATTTGAAGAATTCATAACCCACCCGACACTCACATATGGACTGTCTAGAAAGTCAAATTTAGATAGGCAGACAAAAGAATCAACAATGACATTCAAGTAAACATCAATATGTAGGAGTTCAAAATACTTAAGGGAAGCCAAGCAGAGAAGAGCCATAGAAGAAAAGTAACGTCAAAATCAAGTCAAGGGGGCAACCTGCTCAGGACCCCATTCTGTCTCTCTTCAGACAGAAGCTTTCTCTCAATAAATATATTCTACTCTTCACCTCTGTTGTTCCTAAAATTCATTCTTTGATTTTAGAAAACACAAACTCGTGGACATAGTAGGTCAGGTGTTTTACTCACCTATATCATTTGGGAGGTCTTCCACCGAGATCACGGGACAGAGATGAGAGTTTGCTTTTGTTTCATAAACTCTGGACTGGGACTCATTGAGACATGGGCAACTCAATGCCAAAGCCTCTCTCTCCTTTGGAATGCATTCTTAAGCACTGGGAGATGTTCAACCCTTCCATGTTGAAAAAGACTGGTGTTTCTCTGCACGAGTGCATGGCCTACCTACCCCCTAGAGCCAAAGTGGAACACAGAGGGAAGTATTAATTATGATTCACTTTTGCAACTAGAAACATACTGTAAAAAGGAGGAAAAATGGTCAGAGTTATCTTATGTTCAGATTTTCTATGCATTGAGAAATACTCCTTATTTATATTCTAAATGTAAATGTGAGCTAAGGGAAAACACAGCACCTCAGGCCCTTACAGAATCTACTACCTCAGAGCCTAAAATCACGCCTCCCAAACTTTTAAAAGCTGTGGATAAAATAGCCTTAATTAAATCTACCCCCACCTTTACAGAACCTGAGGTTTCCCCCACTTGCCCTTCCAGCCTTAAGGATAAGGTTTCTAGACCAGATATAATCCAGGCTTCTACAGGACTACACCCATCCTTAGCTGGGTTTAAGCAGCCTCCTCAGGGGCACTATCCTTTACAGGAAGTACAGAGAAGATGTGGAACTTCCAGAATCCATGTTCCTTTCTCTCTTGGTGACCTAAAATAAATAAAATCAGATCTTGGGAAATTTTCAGATGACTCTGATAAGTACTTTGAGGTCTTTAGAGGACTTACTCAGGTATATGAACAATCAGGTATAGATTGGAAAGATGTAATGTTGCTATTAAATCAGACACTGACTTCTAATGAGAGACAGGCAGCATTACAGGTTGCTATTGCATTTGGAGATGAATACTATATTGTTAATTTTAGAAGGTCAGAAAATCAAGAGCCAGGGGAACTACTAATTCCCACTGGAATACAAGCAGTCCCTATGCAAGACCCTTACTTTCCTCACCAGAGACAATATCCTTTAAGACCCAAAATTAAGAGAGGATTAATACCTATAATTGATAATCTCAGAGCACAAGGTTTACTTGAGCCCTGTGCAATACTTGAGTCCATGCAATACTCCAATCTTGGGAATTCAAATACCCAATGGGAGCAGAGATTAGTACAGGACCTTAGACTGATAAATGAGGCAGTAGTGCCCATTCACCCAGTAGTACCAAATCCATACACTTTGCTTTCTCAGATTCCAGAAGATGCCTATTGGTTTTCAGTGTTAGATTTAAAGTATGCCTTCTTTTGTATTCCTTTGCATACAGATTCTCAGTTTCTTTTTGCTTTTAAAAATCCACAGGACCAAGCATCTCAATTGACATGGAACTATATTCATAATTGTCTTATTAATTCTACTCTTTGGCCCATGCATACTTAATAGTTTCTTTGGCTTTTTCTCCTCCAGACTTAAAGCTGTGCGCCTACCCAAGATGAAAATGCCTGGTGTCTGTCGAGGGCCTCTAGACAGGATCTCTGTAGAAGTACCTCCGACTGCCATTCAAAAACTGCATCCCTGTTCAGCCTGAAGCAGCTAGATCAGTCTTCTGCCCTTTCCCCTCATGGCAGTTCGGATTACTTCTTCAGAGGGGGGAATGTTACAGGCAGGTGAGCCAGTTAGAAATATGATAGGTAGTTAGCAGGGCTAGGCCCTCAAGGAAACTGGAACAGAGGACCAGATGTCTGATGACCTTGGAGGAGACACACACCTCTTGCTGAGGGCCAGATCTTAAGACCAATGCAAGCACATCCTCAAGTATAAACCTTAGGGATTAAATCTGGATCATTTTATGCCCACTTGGCAAATTTCCACTTCCCCACCTTTGAGCCATCTAATCTCATGATTTTACTCTATAAAAAGTCCCTGGAAAAGACAGGGTTTGAGGCAACCCACTTGGGACCACCTTCTGTATCTCCTCAGACAGAAGCTTTCTCTCAATAAATATATTCTACTCTTCAAAAAAAAAATCAAGTTGAACTGTGGACACTGGTCATCCTGGGCAGCTTTGTTAGGCAACACTGGTTGATAAAACATCCATCCAAATGTAAAAAGATGGACACTTCTATTAAAAACCAGACACTGTGCTCCTTTATTGATTATTTAACTTGCCTTCACAGTAGCCTTGTTATGGTTATATCCTTCATTTTATAGATGAATATATGAGGTCTTAAAGAGAATGTGTCATGCAGGGCAGAAATAAAATCTAAACTCTTATCTGTCTCCAAAGCTCTTGAGATTTCACCTAAATAAAACAGAAAAATACATCTATTGTAAATTGAGGTGAAAAAAACTAGAACCAAAAGGTAACTGATATAGAATACAGTGAACACTACAGGCGGTAGTTGATGGAGCAAAGGCCATCAAGTTTTTCGTTTCTTCTGGTCATTCCTTCAGCTATTACACCTCCTAAATTAATCAAAATCCTGTTGACTTCTCCAGAGACAGCCTCCTTTCTCTATTCCCCTTCAAAGAAAAGCCCCTTGGAATAGGTGTCCACGCTTGCTGTCTCCACTTGGCCTTGTCCCAATTGTCCTCTGAGCTCACTCTAAAACAGATGTTTTCTCTTCCACACTCCACTAAACTGTTCTTGCCAAGGTCACCAGCAAGCCCTAAATTCCTTCATCTTACTTGACTAGAAGCAGCATTTGACACAGTTGATCAGTGTGAAGAGGAGAAGGGGGGTTGGTTTTGGCAAGTGGAAGGCACAGATTCTCTTCTAGCAGAATAAGAAACAAAGAAAAATAAGCCTTTATCTGGCAAGTTTCATTTTAGTTAAAAACAAAGCAGTGATATTGGTCAATTTCATAGTTTGGAACCTGTGAGTGGTGGTAGAGCAAGGAGGACCCCTAGGAATGAAGGGAGATCAGACTAAGATGAGGAGACAGTTCATCTTATTTGTGTCAACTTGACTGGATTGGGGGATGTCAGGGGACTAAAGCACACTTCTGCAGGTACCTGAGCAGGCCATGGAGGTGTGTCCTTAGGGTGTGTATCTAGACCCTTGCTCCATGGTGCTATTTACCTGCTCTGCTTCCTGGCTGCTATGAACCAAACATCTCTGCTCTACCAGGTGCTCCTACCATGAGTTTTCTGCCTAGAAGCCATAGATTGAATCCTCTGACACTGTGAGCCACATTAAACCTTTCCACTTTTAAGTGGTGTGTTAAATATTGTGAACCATCTGACTAACATACAAACAAAATGTAAAGAAAGCAATAAAGATTAGGAATTACCATCACAACATTAGGACTAAATAAAAAATATTGCCAACAATTGTAACCAATATGGCCCAGAAATAAGCCAGTCATTGGCAATAACTACATATCTTGACAGCAAATTAAATAGAGGTTTAACAACTTAATGACTTGTCCCAAGTGTCACCTTGGCAGCATATTTGTTTGAGCAATAACTGTCCCAACCATCACTTGGTCAGGTACCATTTCAGCCAGTTGATTCTTATATGGAGTAAATTTGATAAAATTGTCATGTTTATATTTTCTGTTCTATTACCTTATAAAAACAAAAACTATGCAGATTTTGGTCATCCTATATATAAAATAACTAAATTGATAAGTGTTTAGAAATCCCAGGTTTGGAAACTGGGTATATAGGTGGTGGCAGAAGCTGGAGCTTAAATAGAAAGAGGGATAAATATGAGTAGAAAAAACATGGTGAACCAGGCATATAGCTCAGTGGCATGGTGCCTGCCTGGTAAACATGAGGTCATGAGTTCAATTCCCAGTACAAAAAAAAAGAAAGAAAGAAAAGCATGGTGACACTAGAGCCCAGGGAACTGCTAATGTCCAAGACTCAGGTGAAGAATGCAAAGCTGCTGGAAAGACTTGGAGGGAGGCAGCTAAACAGCAGGAGGTGAACCAGGGAAAAGGAAGCAAGAGAAAAAAAAAAAGGCAGAGAGAATTCCAAAAGGAAGACTGAAATCAGCAGTGCAAAATGCTGGAAAGAAGTCATGCAGGAGAAGGAAATTTAATTCCAACTTGTTATTAAAGAACAATGATTATGGCAGATGCTTAATGATTAGATCACATTAAAACAATGCTTAGCACCCAGGTGACCATGGTGGGCCTGCAACTGCACTGCTGATCCCACTCACCACCCAGGAGACTCTTGAGTGGACCTGAAACCAGTGATGCTGCCCTCCACCCAGGACTGGCAATTGGGAGAAAAGCCACACAATAGGACTCTGACAAGAGTGCACATGAGGCATAGGTAAAACTAGCAAGATTGAAAAGACTGAAATTCAGACAAACAGGAGAAAATGACAAAAAGAAAAAGCAAAATGCAACCTCAGATCTCCAGACTTCCCAGAACAAGTACAGGAGACATCAGAATAGAAGAAATAGGAAGATACATACCTGAAATTTCTGAAAGAGAGCAAGTGAAGTAAAGAAACAAATTCATAAGGCCATAGAGGGAATCAGATCAGACATAAACTCACAGGTAAAAAAAAAATGGCACTCATAACAAAAGAATTGCTCAACACAGCAAGAATAGACATGGACAAAAAAAATAGAGCAGCACAGGAATATTATGGAAACCTTGAATGAACAATATAGGAAAGAATTAGAAGGCATGAAACAGAGTCAAACAGATATCCATTGAAAGCTGGAAAAACTGCTTGAATGAAGCTGAAGATAGACTTTCAGATCTTGAAGACAGGATCAAGGCTAGCAACCATGAAAGAAAAGAATTTCTTAAAAATAACAAGGGACCATGAAATAACAATTCAACAGCTCCAAAATGATGCAAAGAAAATAATGTAGGAATTATGGGTGTCAGTGAAGAAGCAGGAGTCAACACAAGTGACATTTAAAGACTATTAACAGAAGTTATAGCAGAAAATTTCCTAAGCATGGGAATGGAATCTGACCTACAGATAAGCAAGGCATGCAGAATACCAAACAGTCATAACCAAAATAAACCTATACCCAGACATACAATAACCAATATACCAGAAATTCATCACAAAAACTGAATATTAAAAACTGCTAGAGAAGAAAAACAGATCACCTATAGAAGAAAACTGATTAGAATCATGACTGACTTCTCAACACAAACCCTCAAATGAAGAAGAGCTTGCAGTGAAATATTTTAAGCCCTGAAAGAAAACAATGTCCAATGCAGATTGATGTACCCCAAAAAACTATCTTTCAAAATTTATGGAGAAATAAGATACTTCCATGACAAAGAACAACTGAAGAAATTCATTAGCACAAATCTGACTCTGCAAGAACCCTAAAAGATATTCTGTACAGTGATAAAAATGCCCACAGTCCTACAAACAACATCAGAATGAAACCACCAATCAGGGAAAGCAATTAAACAGAGGAAAAAACAGGGAACCAACAAGAGGAAAATAATATGATAAAAATGAGCCAATATATACCAATTATAGCCATCAATGTAAATGGCCTCAATTTAGCAATCAAAAGAAACAGACTGGCAGAATGGATCAAGAAACTAGACCCCAAAATATTCTCTATATAAGAAACACATTTAACTCAAAAAGAAACTCAGACTAAAAGTCAAAGGATGGGAAAAAAATGCTCCATGCAACAGGAACCCAGAGAAAAGAAGTGGTAGCTATCCTTTTTATGGACACTGTGAACATCAAACCAAAAATTATCAAAAGAGATCAATGTACTCCATACTTGTTAGAGGAAAAATTCAAGAGGAAGAGATAACAACTGTTAATTATATGTGCACTGAATATGAGAGGGCCCAACTATATATGACCAATATTAATAGACATGAAAAGTCAAATAAGCAATAATACAGTTGTAATGGGGAATCTTAATATCCCACTGACACAAAGAGGTAGATCAACAAGACAAAAGATCAGCCAAGAAATAACAGAACTAAATCAAATATGTGAACAAATTGACTTAGTAGTTGTGTACAAAGTGTTCTACCCAACAGCATCAAAATACAAATTTTCTCATCCTGCCTCTGGGAACTTAGCAGAAGCCTACATCAAGGGTAGGCTGCCCAGAATCTCCACCGTGGGCCCACCCTGCTTCCGGGAACTTAGCAGAAGCCTGCATCAGGGGTAAGCTGCCCAGAACCTCCACCATGGGCCTGGCCTGCCTCTGGGAACTTAGACGAAGCCTGCATCAGAGGTAGGCTGCCAGGAAGGTCCACCGAGGGCTTGCCCTGCCACCTGAAACTCAGTGCAAGCCGGCCTCAGGGGTAGGAACCTCCCCTGTGGGCCTGCCTTGCCACCGGGAACATCGTGGAGGCCTGCCCAAGACTGAAAACTGCCCTGGACTGCTACAGATGGGCCCGCCCTCCCACCTGGAACATCAGAAGATCTCACCGGGATCCAGTTAGTGTGAGAAAATTTGGAACTTTGCTCCCAGGTGTTGAACTTTGGACTACACCAGATTGACTGTATCAATGTGGTGAGTATACCCCTAAAATAGAGGTGTACAGGGAATAAATAGGGCCAGTAGTAAAAACCCCCTCCAACTAACTGTAAGATTTTGGTGTGTCTGAAAAGAGTGTGTGTGATTCCCTCCTACACATAGAAAACACCAGGCAGAGTGAAAATGACAAAACGAAAAAGCAAAATGCAGTCTCAAACATATAGTTCACTAGAAGCAAGTATAGGAGACATTGAAATAGAAGACCCCAAAAGTAACACACCAGGAATCTCTGAAAAGATAGCCAGTGAAATAAAAAACAACTGCATCAGGCTATAGAGGAAATCAAATTAGAGGTAGTCTCCCATGTAAAGATAGAAATAACTTTAGTAAAGGAGTTGTTGAATGCAGCTAAAGAAGAACTAGAGAAAAAAGTACAAGAGCAGGGGAAACTGATTGAAACTTTGAATGAACAATATAGAAAACAAGCACAATTCATGAAACAAACTCAAAGAGACATCCAAGAAACAAAAAATTTGATTGAAAGCATGCAAAATTGCCTAAAGGAAGCTGAGGATAGGATTTCGGACCTTGAAGAAAAGATCACAGTTAGTGATCAGGAAAGGATAGAACTTTTAAAAATAGCAAAGCAGCATGAAATGACAATCCAGAAGCTTCATGATGATGCCAAGAGGAACAATATAAGAATAATGGGCATTAGCAAAGATATAGGAGTCCAGGCAAATGACATATGTATTTACAGAAATAATAGCAGAAAATTTCCCAAACATGGGGAAAGAATCTGATATGGAGATAAGTGAGGCATATAGAACACCAAACAGTC